>SMSR01016060.1:0-21358 GCA_019453355.1 Ceratina japonica | reverse complement strand
AATTAGATTATACAGTAAAGAAAAACGTGTTCCCGAGTTAGAATCTGGTCTACAAAAATATTTAAACCGCCTAGTTGAGGCTCATCAAAATGAAGATTCTAGCGAGGAGAGTATCTGTGAAATTCTTAAATTGCGCGATATTCCACTATTGTTGAATGAAAAAGTCAAAATAACCGAGAACATGCGAAGTTTAAACGATCTCGGTAAGTCCAATTAACCGTTGCGAAGTAATAAGTCGATCTCGTTCAAACGATTTATCTTCTACAAACGATTCGTCTACAGTGAGCGACAACGAAGGAATGAAACAGCTTGCCAAGGAAGAAAAAGAGTTGTATGAGGAACAGCTGCGAGAGATAGACGGGAGGATCTTTGAAAATATTGCACAAAATTTAGGCTTTGAACGCTATGAAAGCATCATCATGGAGATAGCTCCTGGTGTCGGTGGCAAGGAAGCCATGTTGTTCGTCAAAGATTTGTTAGACATGTACATATGCTATTTTAATCACTTGGGATTCGATTACGAGCTGATAGAGGTGCTCGAGACAGGAGAGGGAGGAATAAGAAAGGCGACTTTACTGATACCCGACGGCGGAGCCTACGAAAAGATCAAATACGAGAGCGGTGTACACAGGGTTCAGAGAAACCCGGTGACAGAGAAGTCTGGCCGTATGCATACCAGCACGGCCGTGGTGACGGTCTGTCCGGAACCCAAGGACGTAGACATTGAACTGAACGCGAAGGACCTCAAGATAGAATCGATGAGAGCGTCTGGGGCAGGAGGTCAACACGTGAATTCTACGAACTCTGCGATCAGAATCACTCATTTGCCTACCGGCAAAACCGTCACTTGCCAGTCGGAGAGATCCCAAGTCCAGAACAAGAAGGTGGCCTTGAAGAAACTGAAAATTCTGTTGTACGAAGAACAATTGGACGCGCAGACTTCGTTCATCAGCGAGTTACGTAGAAACCAGATGGGATCGAAGATGAGAAACGAGAAGATCAGAACGTATAACTTCAATCAAGACCGCGTGACGGATCACAGGATATCGAACGGCACGATGTACAATCTGAAAGAGATGATGAAGGACGGAGCAGCTCTGGAGAAGCTGGTGGACAAGATCTACAAGGATATGCAGCGGAAGATCGTACTGGAGATCATAGAGAGAGAGAGGTGAACGTCAATTGAAGTAACGATCTGTTCTTTCAACATTTTGATAAGAAACGTTCTCGTTTTACATAGGCAAGCCGTTGTACATAGGAAATCGTAATAAACTCTGTGTAACGCAAGTAACATCATACGTTTCGCGGACGAAAATCTCTTGTCGTTTCTGTTCCTTTGTAGGTAGCAGAGTGCCGGCGAAGTAGAGATATCAATTGTTTATTTGGAAAACATACAACAAGAACTTTGTTATATTTCCTCTTTTCAAACCCACGTGTCCAAAGGCACACACCCTCGCAACTCTCGTATAATACATTAATATACAAAATTAATATCCGTAATCTCGTAATCTCTATAAATATGAAACGACACGTTTACGTTATCGATTAATGTACAAAGCGCAAAATGTACTTATGTATATGTACGCGTGAACGTCTTCTCATAGTATACATATATCGTAAACGCGCGGCATACGACCCTGCTCCTCCTCTGTAAAATTCTCTCTACCGCTCGAACGGTCGAAAAATATTAACACCAGCGACCGAGCGGCGAATCGAGTTCGTGGTAAATGTGATTTCGTCGTTCCGTCGAGACTTCCGTCTACCCACGAGCCGTTCTCGCGCGAATCAGCTTCAGCGGTTAAACGCATTACTCGCGTTTAAACCGGAGCGAGCGGTCGTTCCTACGCCGCGATTCTCGGACCGACCACCGGCGACGTCTCGCCGACCTCCCACGCTCGACGATCTACAAAATTTTGATTATTCCAATAAAGAAGTACAATTGCAAAATCTCTCTCGGAGTAGCTCTTCCGACGAAGAGACGATCCGTCGTAGTAGAGAATCCGATCGACGTCGAGATCTCTCGTGACTCCGGGCGAGTCGAACGTACGAGACGACGGACAGAAGCGAGGCAGCAGGAACGTGTACGCGGATTAAATGTCGCGTCGCGTATCGGGCAGTAAAAGGTCGTTCTTTAGGACTAGTTCGGCACCGATTCACGGGTAGTTTGAACACCGATCAACCCCGATCCCGTGACATGCGTCACGATCGCGAGGACAAAGTTAATGCGAACGCAGACCCTGCCTGCGGTCGTGGTCAAAGTACCAGCATTTGGACTCGGAGAACTTCTCCCTATTACAGCTTCGCTAAAAGTATAATACTAGACATCTCGAGAATCGCGGTAACTATAGTTAGCACGAAAGAGAAACGTCCCCTCGAATCGTACGTCCTCCTCCGACGGTCAATGATTGCCGAGGCGTCGGCGACCGAACGCGTTGTTCGTACCGTCGTCTCTCCTCGAAAGACTCGTCGGCACGATCGAAGGAAACGAGTCGTCCGACAACGGACACGAGCGACTCTGGATCAGAAGGTAAACCATCGACAGCAGAAGGATCAGTAAGAAGTTCGGCGCCGCGTTCGAAGCCGAGCCGCAGAGATCCTTGATCTCGCTCTCCCTCGGATGCGACCGTATGCACGACTGAGGTCGCTTCCGCCTGAGAGCGATCTGCGCCTTCTGACATACCAACGAATTGTTCTCGTACATTATTTCTTCCGGGACGATCGTCAACGCGGGCTCTCTCGACTCCGTGCAGTCCATGTTCACGACCACGAGCAGCATGTTGCTGAAGTCGACCGGCTGGACGATGTACGACTTCCTGCTGCAGTTGCCGATGTCGAATTTCGTGTCGAACGACTTCGACTCGAAGGACGCGTTTCGCAGATACAGATACACCTGAAATCAAAGGGGGGAAGGTAAACGATCATCTCGTAGCCTGAGAAATTCATTTTTAGTATGAGGTATCGATAGACGAGTATACCTCCTGATCGCAAGCTTCCGGTCGCGTACGATTGATCAGAACCTTCTGGTCGAACAGTTTCTCGTCCTTCGCGTCGACCGGTCGTTTCTCCTCCTCGTTCTCCGGCTCGTTTTTAGGAACAGTTTCCTCTTCGTTCGGGTAGGCGTAAGCCTCCGCGTGCTCGGAACTCCATATACCGGCGTTCGCCCAGGCCCAAGCCGCTTGCCCGACCAGCCACGAGACCATCCTCTGTGCATGCTTCAACGGCTGAACGATTCCCACTAATTAATTCTCGATGACGCGTCGAACGAAAGAGGAAACAACGGGCCGGGCCGGCTACTCACCGTCGACAAAATGCTCGCGTCGTTGCTACCACCTTTGCTCTTGAAGCAGACCGCTTGGTAGTCGAATATCCTGATCCTCTCGAAGACGCCCTCCTTCACCAGGCTGGACATGATCGGACCCCACAGTTTCCCAAAGAATTTGCCCGCGTCCGATTCGTCTTTCGCCGCGATCACGTATCCGTTGTTGTCGACCAAATAACAGGCGTAGGGATCCGCGCCGCAGTTCGTATTGCAATTCCCGAGGCCGTCGCAGCTGTACGTTATGTTCTGGAAGAGACCTTGAAGAGCGGTGTGCTGGAACTGGAACCCGACCACGGCCGCCGGCGCCTTCGCTTTGTCGGTCTCTGAGGAACGTTTACGTCGTGCTTTGACTCTATACCGAGGAACGATCGTTCGACGGGTCGTTGTCGTTACTACCATACGATTCTCGTGGGAGCGTACCGATGAAAATGGCACGGCTGGCGGTGACGAGGGTGGTGTTGTCGGCGCCCTCGTCGTCGATCGGCACGGAGAACACGAAACTCTCCGGTTGAACGTAGTGCTGTTCGACTGCGCGCTTGTACCAGACCTCGTCGATGGCCCCCGCGTGCCGCTTGCTGAAATGGTCCTCGGGAACGGTGCTCTCTTTGTCCAAGAGAAAATCTTGCCACCTCGTCAGACCGCTGCGAGTGGCCATGAACGCGAGCGTTACGCCGAAGCGTTGTTGGAACTCTTTCCTACGGGGAACACTCTGTCAGACGGTCGGAAGAGGAAGCGACGACGCGCGACGTTCCCTTGCGCAACGCGTACGATTATAGCGATACTCGGCGTTACGCGACGAATACGAACACTCTGACTACTGGAGAACAGAATTAACGAAGTCGCTCTGTGCGTCTCGGTCCAGACCGTTCTTCCTCTTCGGGTCTCGGCAGACGACACCCTTCGTTAAATTATACGTCGAACAGGAACACGAGAGATAAACGAATTGACGAAACAAAAGCGCTGACAGATGCTCGGGACGGGAAAACGGTAGAAGAAATGATACAGAAAGGGATCGAACTAATCATGGAGAGGAGAACGTCGTTACGAAGCTCGTATAGAGAGAATAGCGGTAGTACACCGTATAGCCAGCTGGTTATTTTCTAAAAACGTAAAGTGCGTTTGTGATTCACGTTACCTGGGCAGCAGATTCATCAGCCTAGCTAAAGGTCTGCATGGCGTCAAAGTGGTAAATATTAGTAAAAAAGAAAACGGATGCATTCGCGTTTCGTTCGATGCGACGCGAAGACAGAACGCGGGACGACGCGGGTCCGCGATTAAGCGTGCAAGTTATTGTGGGATCGCAGGACTTGCCCGACGACACGTCAGCTCGAGTCTTCTCGAGCCTCGTCCCTCCCTCTCGTCGATTCGACGTACAGTAAATTAGACTCGTCCGAGAACTCGCGAAACCGACGTTTTACGAATAAATTGAGTTAATAATTTTTGTTTGATAAAAAGAAAGAGAAATCTAAGTTTGACGTTCGGCATCGTTGGGGCAGTGAACTTTATGAAACGCAGTTGGACAAAACCAGGTGGTCGTATGAAATTTGTTTAATTTCGTCTCGTTTTAAAGACGACGTGACGTCGGTACTCACCCTTTCTCTTCGCGCGCAGTGCTGGGATTCGAAAACCATTCGGTTACCTTTGCGTCGAACACCAGACTCATCAACAAGTCCCTGTCGCAGTAGTACGAGTCCTTGTCCGCTTTGTACGGCGTAGCTGTCCGAACGAAAACGTCTCTCGATAGAACACGGAAGCGTGGCGTCGACGCGATCGCGTAAAAATATTGGAACTCACGTTTCGACTTGCGATCGGTGTCGTTTCCGGCCGAATACTCTGGCGGCTGGGACGGCTGTTTCATGTCGTTCCATCGCCAGCCCGGCTGGCGAGTTCGCTCGAGGAAGTGCCTCAACTGGGCTTCCGGGGTGTCGAACGACCGCTCGTCCTCGTAATGATATCTGTACAGGAAAAGAGTAATACGTGACCGACGCGCGCCGTTCCGAACCGTTCTCCTCTCCGCTTACTTGCAGTAGAGCCAGTCTTGGTGCACCCGCCAGTTCGTGCCGGAGAAATAATCGGACACCTTCTTGCCTGTTTTACAAACAATTTCGTGTCAGAATAAAAGATCCACAGGCATTTTATTCGCGAGATTTATCGATAACAGAACGGAGGACCGTTTCCTCACCGCTGACGTTCGAACGGTGTATATCCTCGGTTGCGTGCACGCGATAACTTCCGGTGTGATCGTGTTCCGGAAGACTGACCACCACCGTGAACGGAGTATTCGGTATACCGGTGTAGTCGTACTTCCTCTTTACTCGTCCCACGCGTTTCTTTAAAATACAGAATCGGCTGTTGACGACTTCGATCGCGATTCGTGATTAACATCGTGAGAGAAGACGATTCGAGTGGACTCGGAGGCACTCACCATGTTGTCGTAATGGTACTTTGTGTGCAGTGTCACGCTACCGTTCGCTTGATTGACCACGTCGTTCCGAAGCTGCGCAAAATAAAAATTATGTCTAACACGCTAAAGGGATCTCTCAGAAATCGTGATACCACGGTGATTCTATGGTGCAAAAGAAAAGTCGAAGAAAAGAGAACGTCTCAGAACTCGGTTTCGAAGAGAGATCTTCCGAGGAAAGAGACTCACCATGACGAGTCCTTCGTCAAATTCTCTGGGCTCCTTGTCGGAATCCATCAGTTCGACCTCGGCCATGTCGACGCTGTTATACGCCGGCTTCAGAATACTCTGAAACTACGTACTCTTCGCGTTAATAAATATAAGTCTTCCGGTCGAGGGCAAACGTCGTCGGATACTCACCACCGGCCGGAGGTCAGGGTGTATCAGAATGAATCCGTTGTTAGTCACGATGAACGCGTACCCGTTCACGCCGAGCTACGAAAATACAAATAATCGGTAAAACCTTTGGGTCTTTGCGAGCGAGTGTACGCGCACGTGTCTCACCATGTGCGGCATCATCAGCTTCTGTATTTCCTCGATGGGAACGTCCGTGCCCGCGACACCGAGGAGATCGGCGATCCGTGTCTGCGCAAAACAGTCGTAACAAGGTTTAAGCGAAATCCCGTAGTACCGGGAAACGAATTTCGTGTATCGAAATTAATTACGAGTCATCATCATCATCCCAAGTCGCATAACCATAAGCAATGTCTACCTTTCTCCAATAATAAATGCTATCACAATGAATTCGTCTAACGAGACACATGTTCTAGTATATCGAAGGAAACGTAAAGAAACTATAGTTACCAAAAGAAACGATAGCAATAATAATAATAACAATAATAACAACAATAATAATAATAATAATAATGACAATAATAATAATAAAAATAATAATAATAACAATAACAATAATAATCACTGACGTATTACTGCTGGACGTATAACTAGCTCAACTACGTTCTCAATGATAATAACGATACACAATAAGAACAATTAACGTCTGACGCAGGCCGTCCTAAGTTAATAATCAAATCACAATAATTAGCCATGACGTCGCCGTTCCGACGACCGTCAATCTTCTTCCTTCGAACGAGATTCGCGTTACTCTCGTCGAGAAGAGAGTGTACGTACGACGCGGCCGGCGATCTATTTCGCTTCGACGGCGATCGAAACGGCGACGTTTTAATTAAATCTACTGTGTTACTTCTCTAGCGAGATCTAGCACTGAATAAAACTGATCAAATCGTACCGTACCAATCGTGTGTACACGTGTGCTTGGTACTCTCTTTACGTCGAACCAAAAAATTATTTTCACCTCGCAAAACGTATGATAATAATGTACGGTCACTGCAAGAACCAGTTCTTCTACGAGTCTCAATAACGATATTAAGAGGAAGTGTCGCCGTTCACAATCCAACAGGCGGGCGGGATCATCCTATTTTTTTTTTTTTTTTTCAAAAATTATTTTCTACTCGTCTCGGACAGGGCACGGGGTAGACTAAAGTAAGTACCTAAACCTACCTAATATGATCAGAACTAGGTACGAGTGTTAGATCAAATTAGGATACCAGAGAGATGAACGTGGACCTATTTTAAATGGAAACGAAAGAGCGTCGCGCGACGGCGAGATCGTTCCTGGATTTCCTTCGCTCTGTCGTCCGTGATTTCGATGAGAATGAACGAGAGCCGGGGACATTCGCTCTCGACTGACTGACCGAATAATGAGTGTCCCGGAGCGCGGAAACCGGGGAACGGGTCGCGTTGCGCGGCCGAATACAAAAGAAGGGGTCGCAGGGAAGGGTACGGGGGGCTCTATGCATCGAAACAACGTTGTTTGTGTCATTTTTTTGTTTGATTAGCTGCCAACCTCTCTTGTCTCTGTCACCCAGTACGCCTCGTTCACCAGCACCTGCCTTGTGATGTTCTGTGGACAAACAGGAACTTAAAACCGAGGGAAAGAATGATCGGCGCGAGACGATCGCGGGACGAGGGCGGGTTGCGCGCGGCCAAACGATTTTCATTCGCCAACGGGTAAAGAGGGTAAACTCGAGGCCGACGCGTCCCCGATGCCGGGGGGGGCGGGAGGGATCGATCGAAACGGGGGGATCGTCGTGATCGGGGTTCTGTGCCGTGAAACGTGCCAGAGCGATGATGATCGTGTGAACACGTGCGACGACGTTTGATCCAATCGTCGAACCCTGGACTGCGTCGTCGTTTCTGACACCGACGACGGCCCGAACGTTTCGTCGGATGCGCGTTAAAAAAAAAAAGAAGAAGAGAATTAACGGAATTCGTTTGTGGCCGTTCTACGACAGATTCTTTTTGATGCGTTGATCAATGAGCCGAGTATGCGCGCACCTCCGCCGTGATATTAATAGAACGGAGCGTACGACGATCCGGAATATTAATTTACCGTCGACAACGACACGAGTCGCAGGATATTTTTAATAGAAGCCGAGTCGTTTTATCGGCGCACTCGCTCCTTCTCGTCTCCCTTCGCGAGCGTAATTCGTACGGACGTATTCGTCGATCGTACGAACCGCCCCGGATACGTTTCGGGAGAGAAGTGTCCTCGCGTGAACGGAAATTATTTACCGCGTTCTCCCGTCGGTCGAACACCGGCATGCTGACCGAGGTCATCAGTCTGTACTTCTGCAGCTCGCTGCCCTGCTCGTGCGCCTCCTTCTGCTTCTTGACGAACCTCCGGTCCCGCTCTTCGGTGTTGAACAACCTCTCCCTCCGCTTCCTGAGAAATCTCTCCCGCTGTTCCTCGCTCTCCCTCTGCTCCCAGAGCCAGTCGGTCATCTTCGGGTCCGTGACGTCCGCGTAGACCGGGGTCCAGATGGTCGGGTGGTCGGTACGGCCGAGGACCAGCGGCCGCGCCATCACGGGAACGTACTTCAGCACCTGGGATCGATCGGGCAACGCGCGGTGAACGTCCTACCGGTCTCGCGACCACGAGATCTATCGACTAAGTATACTATATACCTCTTCCCTAACTTCGGCGAGGGTGCAGAGGTGAACGAAGTAGCCCCTGTTCGCGCAGGCCATCCACTGGACTTCCTTCACGTCGGCCGCCTCTCTGCCGATCAGATAGGTGAACATCCGAACGGGCATGTCGGCCTTGTACGGCTCCTCGAGATTGTCGCGCCAGTTGTACGTCTCGAATATCTCCTTGTAGTTGTACGGAACCCCGTCCGTTATCAGCATGATCGCCTGGTTGCACCTGGCGCCTTCCTTCTCTATGCGATACGTCTCGAGCAGCTCGAACGCGGTGGTCAACGCCAACGAGAAGTTCGCGATCTTCTCCGTCTCCAGATTCATGATCGCCCTCTTCAGTTCCCTGACGTTCGCCAGATTCGCCTGGACCAGGGTGTCGTTGAAGCACGGCACCACCTGGAACACACGTCGTCGACATCGGTGTGGGTCCTCGAGTCGAGTCGAGTCGGTCGCGTTTTACCTCCTTGGTCTCGTTGGAGAACGTGATGATGTTGACGAAGTCGTTGTTCCCGAGCGTGTCGAGGATGTTGTTCACCACGTGCCTGGCTATCTCCCTGCGTATCCCGGTCATGCTGCCGGACGTGTCGATCAGAATGAGGACGTCCTTCGGGCTGGTGGCGGCCTCGATGTACCAGCTCCTGGTCCTGCAGTCGAACAGGTCGACCGGTTCCATGAACCAGTTCATCGCCGGGTACTGTCGCATGAAGCCCGTCGCGCTCCCGAAGTACTGCCAGGAGAGGGACGGGTCCTGCTCGTAGTTGTTGATGAACGTCTTGTCGAGCTCCTCGGACCACCTGATCGCCCTGACCACGTTCGAGGCCCGCTCGTACACGTTCGTCGGCACGTGGACCGCCGACATGTTCAGGTTCACCTGGCCCCCGAAGTGGTTGCTGTGCTTCAGCTCGATCGTGTTGTTTTTCGCGTTCACGAAGTCGTAGTCCTTGGGAGGATCGACGTCCGGCGCGGACAGGGCCGAGGTCTCCGCGACGTCCATGATTCTCTGAGAACGCGGATTCGTCAGTTCGATCGGGCTGGTTTTTTACACGGATTAAGGTGGACAGTGAGCGAACCTTGATGGCCGATATTTTGGACTCCATCATGGCCTTGATGTCTTTGGCGATCTCATGGACCAGAGCGTTGCCATCACGTGGAGTCACCGTCGCCTGCTTGTAGCTCTCGTGGAACTTCTCGACGTTTGTCACGTACTTGCCCAATTGCGACAGCTCGAATCCCAATCTGTGCGCCCATGTCTTTACTCTGGACGTTAACGTTAACACGGTTAAATCGGTTATTCATCGTTCGGCTGCTCGTAACGTCGAACGTTCTATCAAAGAGAGATAAATCGAGTCGTTGCACGATACCAAAAGATAAGATACAGAGATACGCTCTAATGAAATTTGCATCGGCATTACAATTTCCAATTTACTCGGACCGTTTGTCGTGCGGACACGCGACGCTCGAACGACGTCGAATCGCAGGTTCAAACGAAACGAGTACAACGACACGGTTCTATCAATTTTGAACCGACGACGATTTCAGCGTTTCTTCAAGACGTCGTACAACGTCGAACGATTGTTTATAAATTACTTATGTGCTCGTGCCCGAGAAACCTTCGCGTCGACGCGACGGAATCGGAAAGAAATTCCAGCTCGTGATTCTATGCTGATCGCGAACGACTTCCACGAGGAACAGCAAAACAGATCGATCAGAAAAAACGTGTTCCGTCGCGCACGTTTCCGTCGTATACGTGCGAAAGAGGGTGGCGCGTGCAACGATCGTGTCGCCCCGTTCACCGACGACAAATCTGAATTATGTTCGTTGTCGCGGTCGTAATTCCCGTGAACGTCGTAGAACGACTTACGTGGTGGACGATATGCCGTCACCAGGGTCGGGTGCCTCGATCAGGATCAGGATGGCGATAGCAGGTAGGAAGCGGGATCTCATAACTCGGACGTCGTGAGCCGCTCCGGTGTTTACGCGAGGACACGGTAAACAAAACTGAGACTGAGATGAGGTTCGCGACTGACATCAAGAATACTCCGAACCGACCGTCGTCGTCGTCGTCGTCGTCGTGCTCGTCGTCGCCATGCACAGTGCGCGCACCGTCCCCGTTTTCACTCTGTTTTCGGTCCCCCGCGCTGTTCGCCGATACTCGTTATCGATCGACGCCGGAGAAATTGCGCGCGGCCGCCGCCGCGAAGCCAGGCCGGAGACGTCGACGTCTCGGCGCCGCGCCGCGTCGTCGTTCCCGTACAAATTGATAGTAATAATGTTTGTCTCCGAAAGCTCGGCGTATTTCTTCTTGAACCGACATCCTCGTCTCGAGAATCGATCCTCGCGGGGGTGACGAGACGAGAGGAGAGGACGAGAGAGCGCACACGGTTTTTAGTGAACGTTGCGCTCGTTCCTTTTCGACGTTTAAACGTTCAGCCGATGGGAACCGTGTTTACAGGAGACCGGGAATTCGATGCCGAATCGTATTTACGAATTATGACTACTCTCAGGTTCGTTCGGATTCGTTTAACGAAGTTGCACAGTGCTTCGGCGTAGAGATATAGACACGAGACGAGACGGATTCGGGATCGAACGGAGAAGTTGTGACCGGGCGTGGGCAGAGAGGTCGGGCGCGGGGTTGGGAAACTGTTTTCTGGGGCAAATTCCTCTCGTCCTGTGGCCAGACTTCGCGGCGCCGCCGATAGAAATTCATATCTCCCAAGGATAGAAGGACATTTCGCGAGTTTTTATGTCCCGATCGATTCGCCGTGGACCGACGCGCTTGGTCCAGCGAAAAGGTCGAGTCCCGTCTCGGGGAACGACGAGCCAACGGATTGAAATGCACTTCTGCGATCTTTCCTGTAACTCTTTTATTGTATTAATTATTATAGAGGCACGAAGTCGTCGTTGACCGCGGTCATGCGATCGAGTACAAAATTCTGGCGACGACGAGGGCGAACAGCGCGAGGGACACGGTCAATTCCGATGTCCCTCCGCAGTCGTCGATCTCGTACTCCAACGGATGCTCGGTGAAGCAACCCTCCAGGCGTCGTCTCTTCAGGTCGTTCAACGGGATCTTGTGACAGGGCGCGCTCTCCGTACCGTTCGTATATTCCAGAGGCGATATGTTCACCGGAGTCACCTCCAGCCTCTTGTAACAAGTCGGGTACAGAGCGTCGATCACCACCAGCACCAAGTTCGTGTGTGGTACCTGGAAAACCCGTTCGATCGAGTACTCGCATAGAACGAACGGAACGATTCGATCGTTTGACCCTTTCGCACGTCCGCGAAGCCGGTTCGCCGGAGTTCGCGACGTTTGCGACCGAGCGCCGAGAGGGTCGACGACGAGTAGTCATCGAACGAGAGAGAGAGAGAGAGATACCGACCCTGCGCGCGTAAAAGGGCCTCGAGCAGTGGTCCGAGTGGTTGGTGATACCCTGGCCGGCGACCGTGTTGTTGATCATGTAAAGGGTCCTCTTCTGGTCGCAGGGGTAGTGGTAGAGGTAGGGCCGCGGCGGGGGCGGCGGGTCGGGCGCGTCCTCGTCGAAGTGGATTTTGGCGAAGCCGACTGGCAAGTCGACGATCTGGGTCATGAGCCACGTCACGCGCAGCAGAAACCAGAGCAACAGTTTCCAGATGTGCACCAACGGCTCCGTGAGAGTGCTGGCCGCAGCCTCGATACGCTGCGGACACGGTTTTGTTTCGCCGCGTGAGGAAAACTCTTTTCCCCTGGCCGAGTTTCGCTTTACTTCGTTTTCGAAATGTTCGCGGCTACGCCGCCTCGAAACTTTTGTCTACCGCGGAGATATGACCGGTCCTCGGGAACTCGACGATTATTTAGTTTTTTTTCCCCACGAGTCGCTCGGAACTCTCGACGAGCTCCTCCGGCGACAAAACTTTACCGAACTCCCGAGTTCATGCTACACGGTCCTCGTTCGTGGTAGACGAGAAATCGAATAAAAACGCGGACCTCGGTCCTCCCGACGGCGCGGCGTTTCTTCCAAGAATCGCTTTCGCAAATACGCCGCAGATGTATTTATTACGTTTCGTTTCTCGGATCGACGTTAAAAAGACTTTATACTCACGACTTCGTCGCACCACGCCTGATAGTCGTAGATCTCGACGGGGTTGTAGAGACCCTGACCGACCATGGAGTTCATCACGGCACCTTCTTGGGTGCCCATGAACTGACCGGTGTCGTTGTGTCCCTCCGATATCACCACGTATCCGTTCTGATCGAGCAAGTAACAGTCTATCCAGTCGTATCCGCAGTTCATGTAGCTGGCATTGCTGGGGTTCGAGGTCAACTCGATGAATCTGTTGTAGAGATCTATCATCGGCATTTGGAAGCCGATCACCGCGGCCGGTGCCGTTTTACCGCCGTCCTTTGGGAAGATTCCGATCGAGGCGGTCACCGTCGCGTCGATCCCGCCTTCCGTAGGGACTGGAATATATTATCGTAATAAGCTGGAGTAGAAGAGGAGTATGTCTAAGAGGAATATATCGAGGAGTAGCGGAATACACGTTTCCGAAAGGAAATCAATGGAGCCGTGGTCGGCTTTTGTTTCGTTTCGACGAACCGCGCGACAAGAGACGTTTGGCCGACTTGGCCTTGGCGACGCGCTCGCGTACCTGAGAGAGATATGCTGTTCGGGTCAAGAATGTTCTGAAAGATAGCGCCTTTGTACCAGGGCTCGTTCACGGCCCTTCTGTGAAGGTCTCCGAACGCGATCCCGTCGTCTTCCACTTCTTCCGGCAGCTTGTTCGTGTCCAGATAATGCCACCTCGTCAAACCGCTCTGAGTGGCGACGAATCTTAAAAAGATCCCGTACAATTCCGTCAAGTGCCTCGCTCGGCCGTCCTCCGACACGAAATCGCTGTTGAAACTGGCGTTCGTCGCTTTCGCGTCGAACACCAACAGCTGCATCAGTTCTTTGTTGCAGTAGTAATCCTCGCGCGACAGCGTTTGTCTGCCGCAATTGGGGACGTAGTCGGCGTCGTCCTCGTCGACGGGATAAGCGTCGTATTGTTCGGACCATCGCCACCCGGGTTTGTTCAACAGGTCCAAAAAGTACCTGAGCTCGTCCTCGGGGCCGTCGAACTCGTGTCCCTCGAGATAGTGGAAACGGCAGTAGACCCAGCCGGGATGCACCCGCCAGTTGTCACCCGCGAAGAACCCGGAGATGTCTATGTTCATGTTCTGATTCCTTCGGATCTCGTCTCCGACCTCGAAAACACAACCGCCGGCATAAACTTCTCTGGCGACGCGTGTGCGCGCACGCGATTAGTCCCGGAACCGATTACCTTGATCCAAGTGGTCCCGTAGTTGGGTATGGCGACCGCGAGACCGAAAGGAGTTCCGGGCAGCGGCGCGTAGAAGTAGTCGCGTCTCTCGAGGTTCACTCGCCTGTTGTCGTCGTAATGCAATTTCACCGGCACCCCTTTCAGGCTGCCCCATTCGTGGTCGACGAGCGCCGCGCGTAGCTCCAGCACCTCGGGCCCCGGGTTCCTGCACTCGTTTTTAATGAATAAACTCTTTTTCAGCCCGGCGATTTACCGGCGAGACGCGTTTCAGAGCACGTCGTACGGGCTCCGATTCTCTCTTCACGAAACTTTCGCGATTGGCACGAAATCAAGATTACCTGGGCCCTCGGCCGTCGTCCAAGATCTCGACCTCGGTCAGATCGATGCTGTTGTAATTGAGCTTGAGCTTGCCCTTGTAGACCGGCCTGAGATCGGGGTGCAGTATCACGAAACCGTTGTTGGAGACGATGAACGCGTACCCGTTCACGCCGAGCTTGTACGGCAGCGTGAGCTTCCGTATGTCGTCGATCGGCACGTCGGTCCCGGCGATGCCCAGCAAATTGGCCATTCTCGTCCGATTGCTCCGGTTCCCTCTGCGGTCGAACACGGGCGTGCTGACGGACGTCAGCAGCCTGTACTCCTGCCACGCCGTCGTGTTCAACGTCGACGCGTCCTGCCGGACGTCCTCGTCCTTGTGCAACTGTCGCACACGCGTAACAACAAAATTACGATCGTGATCGACGGTTCAGACGCGAGCGTATCCTTTTCTCTCGCCGTAAAACAGATTCGGATACGACGTACAGTAAAAAAAAAATGTAGTGCTCGTCGGCGAGTCGACGGGCGACTCGAATTATAGCGTTCGATGTGAGATCGCGTTAATATCGGGTGTCGCATGCAACAAGGTGAAACACTACGTCTCTACTGGAATCCTGTGGGATCGACAAAAAATTCAGCTGGAAAGCTATCTAAAAACAAAATTAAACATAATCGCCTACGGGTCCTGATCGGTTAAAAACGTGTCAGGGGAGAGAAAATAGCAACGGCACAACGACAATGTGGCTTTCAAGCTTCTAAGGGGGTGGTTGCTCTACTCTTTTTTTCAACCTGCTGTATGTAGATCGCATCCTCGTTCATTCTCACGCCGAGACGCTTTCCTTTCAGATGTTTCTGAAGCCGCGACCGTTGCTCCTCGTGGCTCATCACTAGCCACAGCCAAGTGGCCAGTGCTGGATTCTAGTGGAATGCGAATCAGAACGTTTTACAGAGTTCGCGAATCAACCAAGTCGAGTGTCGTCGAGTATGTTATACGTATGTCTCTAAAATTTCTTAACACCGAACGACCCCGGAGCGGCTACGTTCCGTGCAATACATACATATAGTATATCAATGTCGAGATCTCTGACGTCTCGAGGATCAAGTGTCCCGAGAACGAAGTAAAACAGTTCGAAATTATTGTTTTTGTTTAGAGGTGTCGCGTAGCGAATTCAATTTCGCGAGGGAAGAACGAGAGTAATTAATTTCGCGAATCGAACGAGCGAGATCGCGATCGTCGTACCGTGATGTCCGCATAAGCGTGGGTCCACACGACGGGGTGAACCGTGTCCTGGAGAACCATCGGTCGCGCTACCACGGGTATATACTTCAACACCTGCTCGCGAACCTCCTCCAGGGTGTGGACGTGCGTGTAGTACCCGCGATTCAAACAGGCCATCCACTGGATCTCGCGAACCTTCGTCACTTCCTTGCCCAAGAGATACGTGAACACTCGTACGGGAATATGAGTGTTGTTGTCTCGCCAGTTCCACGATCTGAATACCTGGGTACCGACGAAACGTGCCCCGACAGAGGACAATGTTTCGTCGGCGCGAATACAAAGATTAATCTACGAAGCTCCGATTTAAAAAATGAAAAAGTGCAATCTTGCGTGCACGGTCGTGTCTCGCGAGCGCGGAATCGCGCGTAATCGTGACGCAACCGTGTCGCGGCGTTATCGCGACGACGACGATGCGTTTTCCAAGCGCTGGAAGGAGCGACGAGGAGGGAAGCGGTTCGACGGAACGGAAACAGACAGCGGCGCGGGAAGGAGAACGAGAACCGGTAGACCGATAGAGAGACGGGGAAAAAGATGGAGAGAGACACCGAGGGAAATGGTCGCGGAAAGGAGAGAAAAGGGGAGGCCGGGAAGATCGGAGAAAGACGAAAGGAACGAAAAAGAAGGAGAGATGGAAAGACAGAGACCTGTGATCCACGCCGGTTCGAGTGGGATCTCATAAAATTGAAGAGCTACTCGGCGTCGGCGGCGAGAATCTCTCGCCGGGAAACCGCGCCGCCGCCTTTTCCTTTTCCGAGAAAATTCCTCTCCCCGCGATTCGTATCGTCGCTCGATTTCGACGCGACGCGACGACGCCGCGATTTCCCGTGCAAAGGTATTTCCCGGAAAGATCGTAGACGATTCAGAGGAAGTCGTCGCGAGCGTCGTTAGAACAGGAGAATACGAACGTCTCGTTGATTATGATCGATACAGTACGAATGACCAGCGGTGTTCTCGGCGTTCGAGGAAAGGCTCTCCGTTAGAACTTATAGTTTTAATAAAGGAGAAAGACGATTAGTTGGTTAAATAATTGTACGATCGTTAGTCGATTACTTCCGTCAAGTTTCCCGGCACACCGTCCGTGACGAGCATGATCAACTGATTGCACGGCGTATCTGCCCCGCAGCCGCGAGTTTCCCTGTACGTGCTCAAAAGGCCGAACGCTCTGCCGAAAGCTTCCGTCAGGTTGGCCAGTCCCTCGGTCTTCACCGAGACTATGGCCTTCTTGTAGGTGTTCACGTTCTCCGGGGTAGCCTGTATCAGCATGTCCTTGAAGCAGTCGACCACGTCGTACGTTACGTTCGTGTAACTGAGCACGGTCACGAAATCGTTGTTCGAGAGCGTGTCCAATATCGCGTTCACCGTTGTCCTCGCTGAAAACGATTAATCGGGTAATTCGTTCGGTCGTCGTCCATTAATCGCCTTCTACCGTTTCGATACGAAAATCGAGCGTCGGCCGAAGCTGCGTAACTCGCGGAGGTCTCCGCGGTGCACGATACGCGTATATGCAGATAGACGCGCGCGATACGTATATGTATCTCTGTATCTACTCCGAAACAATAGCCGCGTAGCCTCAGGTTCGCGGCGCATTCCAAGCGTGCGTTACACAGCTTACACGGCACGACCGCAAGCGTACTCCCGAGTATGACGCACACATATCCTATCGTAACAGTTTCCGCGCGTTAGTCCGTTCCAATTTTCGAAGCTCGCGAACGCAGAATTTGCGAACGCCGGATCGCGCGCGATCCTGAAGGACGTAAATTTTTACCGATTCGAAGTTCGATCGACGAGACAAAGTTCGATTCGCACCGATGGTCTTGCTCATGCCGGCCATGCTCCCGCTGGTGTCCATCAGGATGACCATGTCCTTGCTGCAGGTCGCCGCTTCGATGAACCAGCTGCGTACTCTGCAATCGTACATGTCGGACGGCGCTTCCTCGTCGTCGTCGTCCTCTTCTTCTTCCTCGCCGTTCTCCGGTTCCGTTTCCGCCTCGATGTTCTCGGTGGGGTCGGTCCGCCACTGCATGGCGGGGTACTGCCTCAACATGCCGGTGACCGAGCCGAAATACTGCCAGGAGAGGGCCGGGTCCGACTCGTAGTTCTGTCGGAAGACGTCGTCGAGGGCCTCGGTCTTCTTTATGTCCTCGACCACCGCCGGCGACATGTCGTACACGTTCGTCGGTATGTGCACCGACGAGAAGCTCGTGTTCACCGGTATATTATAAAAGTGCGAGTCCGCCGTCAGCTCTATTTCCCTGAAAACAGTTTTTCCATGGCTCGCGTACTGCCTCACGAGGTCCGGTCGAACGACGCGTACGCGTATACGTATATCGTACATATATGTAGGTAAGGGGACACGGTTCCGAATGCTCGGAACGTCTTCGATCGCTCAGCTATTCAGAACGGGACAGAACGCGGTTCGATCGTTCACCAGAAGACGTTTCGAGCCCCTCGACCCGATTCCGTCCGATACCGTCGCATCGGGTCGTTCGACGATGACCCGCGATCGACGAGAGTCGAGTCAAACCTGTACGCCGTCTTGTTCTTGATCATGTTTTCCGGGATGGACGGCTCCGGTAGACCCGGGACCGTGCTGTACTTCCCAGAAACGTAGGTGACGTTCTCCCCGTCGTCCTCCCAGGTCTCCGCGTTCTCTTCGGCGGCGATACGGATGCAGGTCACCGCGTCCATCTTCCGCCTGAGCATCCTTCCGACGTTCTCGCTGATTATGCTCACCAGCTCCTCCCCGGATTTCTCCTCCACCCGGGTGTTCATCGCTTTGTACTTCTGCAATTCATCCGGGAGCCCCCGTCTTTGACCTGGATTCTACCGCTTTTTTACCTTCCCGTCGCGCCGCCCTACTATTAATTTCTTCCACCGAAACCACCGATCTTTTCCCCGTTTTTTTTTTACTCGCACGTGGCGGCATTCGTCGCGTCGCATTGTTCCTCTCGACAATACGTAATGAACTCCGTGCCTTCCTTCGGATCGGAACAAAGTTTTCACGGGGGGTGGGAACGGAAGATTCGAGTCGACCGATAGCGTTCTCGTAATACCACGCACGCGATCAAGATTGCGAGGGTAGTGAATTAAAAATAGGAGAGAACGGAGATTCTAAGAGCGATGCATCCAGGGTTTTCATGAGACCCCGCCGATTTCGGGTCAGAAAATAAATATAGAGAGAGAATACTACTACTACCATTATACATATAGGAAATAAACGTAGTCTAGAAGGTACGCGCAATATCGACGGTAAAATATAATATACTGTTTTGATTTTTGGACGGTTAAAAGAAATTCGTGGGAAATTTCCTTTTTCCTGAAACACGATTCAGAGGAAGTATTCAAACACAAAAGCGATGGTTTGACGGTGGACACCTGGTCCATCGTCGCCCTCGATTCACCACCTGACTCGTCGACGGTAGCAGCTGCAGTTTTCGCACGCCAGCCCGTACCGTATTGAGTAGGCGAGACCGATCGCTGAATAACGTGAACCCGCGGGTGTACTGTCTTCGGGAGTGGTTTTTTCGTCGACGGGCCCGAAACGTGCCCTCATAAAATATCTCGTGTCCCGTTTCGAACGCTTAAATGGTACTAACGGCCTGTCGCATTACGAATCTTGGCTCCGTTCTATTAATAACCGCACCCACGATCCGTGCGACGGCGATGCGTCATTGCATTATCGAGAATAATCGGAAAGACAGATCATCTTATTCGCCGAAGAGAGACCAAAGATCGACGATAAGTGCAATTATTATAAATCGATTAGTCCTCAAGTATTCGAGATAGAAGAGAATTGTATAAGACTTTTTTCTAGGTAACAGCAGTACCCACGACTTTTGTTCGATGCATTTTTCGAAATTCCGAGGAAATGTTTGGGGTAAGTTTTGAAAAAGATTGAATTCGAGTACGATCCGTCGCGTCGGGCCCGTCGCAAAGGTATCGCAGGCGGCATCTGTGCACGGAAGCTGCGCTCTGAACAGCCGTCGCTGCACTTTCTCTACGGAGATCGCCCGAACGCAGTTTCGCGTTCGCGTTACACAATATGATTTAATTCGTCAGGGCCACGGGAGTGCAGGAGCATCGACGACGAGCTACCCCGTTAATTAATGATCTCTCGGTAGTAGAAATTTATTAACGGCGCTGGTATTATCGCCGGGGCAACGGGTCGACGAGTCATTTTATCGTAGGTCGATACGCGCTATCGCAACAACCCTTTCAAATTCCACGATTTCTATTTCGTCCTTCTTCAATTTTATCGTCTAGCTAGCTATCCGGATCGTCCGACCGTTCCATCGCTCGTCGATTCCTCATATCGCTTTTTATATCCATTCCGACGAGAGGGATTTATTCATAATTACGTACGTCCTATTCTCGCTTCCGCGTGTAATGCGCGTTTAAATAAAGCGATCGTTTCGTAGTTAGAGACTCGTAAATTATTAAATACGATGGCTTACGGTCAACAGTTCGTCGGGCCTGGCGACCTTCTCCGCGAGTTCCCATAATTCGGCGCCCAACGTTTCGGCCCATCGAGTGACTCTGCGAACGTCAACGATTAATTATTGAAAACATAAATGCGAGGCACACGGGTGACAGAAGTAGACGAAAAAAATAGTTGTAAAACGAGCGACGGCTAGGCGCTACTCACATGTACCAATCTTTGGCGAGGCAACCGGTGCAGAGGAGGCAAACGAGGAGAACGATCGGCCGGCCGTCGACTCCTGACGGTCTCATCGTCTGCGATATCGCGTCGCGTTTAACCGCAGAAAAAAGTGTACCAACACCAACAGGTCCGTAGTAGGACGAGACGCGTCATTTCACGTCGTTTCTGACCGTGCGGACTCTGCGCTCGCAACGACTGCTACTCGAAGAAGCCTCCCGAAACCGAGCAGAGACCGGCTAGACGTCTCGATTATTTTTGGTACACGAAGCCGACGCGCGCAAGTCGACGAACCACGAAAACCCGCTATTCTCATAGCGTTCGTTCCTTCCTGCACCGGACGGTCCCGTCCCCGTGTATTTATAAAATAGCACGGTACGCGACGAGAGCCGCGATACTCGGTTCCACGTGCGTCTACGACTACGCGGCCTTTCCCATCGATCGCTTCCTCGTTCCCCGACGATCTCGGCTCCTTCTCGTATACGATAAACGCAATTTTGTCTCGGCGGCGGCTGAAAGACGAAATACTAAATTTAATCATACGATCGCGCGAACTTAACGTTCGCGAGGCTCGGTTGCGACGTCGCGTTTATCGTATAAATAATAAAAATCCGCTGTGGCGGTTTTGGTAAAAGAGACGTGTCGCCGGCTCCCTTGGGCCGTGATCGGAGACGGCTGTAACCGTAGAAAGAGCGCGTGCAGTCGCGAGTAAAAAAGTTGCATTCTTGCGCGAATCGCTGCCGTATCCGCTTTCGTAAAATTCGTCGGTGGTTCTCGCGATCCTCGGAAGCTCCACGTGGAACTTTGAGGGACGTAACGAGTCACGATTTGCAAGTGAATTGGAGATATTTGAGCACGCGAGGCTCGTTAGAAAAGTTGCGCAACGCCGAAAGTATGTCTCCGATCGTCCGAATAGACGTCGGAAAATTATAGAAATTAAGTGAGAGAGACGGTGAGGGGGAGATCGGGACCTTCTGTCCACTGGCACGAGGGACTCGTCTCCGACGATTCGTAAGGTTCTCGAAGGAC
>SMSR01016059.1:8251-38288 GCA_019453355.1 Ceratina japonica | reverse complement strand
CGTTTACAGCTTTGACAAATCATATGTTTGCCTTCAGAGTCTGCTGTAAACAAAGATCTACTTGTCAAACAGTACGAACTAGCTGAAAAAATGGAAAATGATAGCCCCGTAATATACGGCCTCGAATTTCAAGTACGCAAACACGAGAGATTCTAATTAAACTCCTCTACGTCAAATCTTCTTCATTTAACACGATGCACTTTCGAAACTTTATTTGAGATTATTATTATTATTATTATTATTATTTGTAAAATTTTACTTCTATTACACACGATTTAACGAGTCAGAGCAGACATCGAAGTAGCCTGACAATTTGTACATAAATAAAAGATTATTTTACAAATAATCTTATTTTACAGTAATCTTACAAAAGATCTTTTACAAATAATCATATTTTACAATAATCTTACAAAATATCTTTTACAAATAATCATATTTTACAATAATCTTACAAAAGATCTTATCGAGAATCTGGAGAACGAAAAGTACTCGTCTTTTTACAAGACTTCTATAATTAACATTTCTCCTGGCATTTGTAGACGAGAGCACTGTCGGCCCAGACAGCTGAAACGGACATAGTTCGATTTCTGGTCGGGACGCAGTCACTGAAGTTCAGTAACAATCAAGTTCACTTGGTCGAACTGAACGAAGAAACTGGAGGCTTAAGGACTCAGATGTTCAATCACCCTGTCGGAGAAATTTGGTCCCTACAAGCCTCTCCGACGGACCCTAGCATATTTATTACATGTTATAATACATTAAGCGGTAACCATTCCATACAAAATTATAATAAAAGTGTATTAACACGTTCCGTGCCACGTGTACCATTTCTAGTTGATCTTCAGGCCACGTGGACCATAAATGGTAACAGCAATGTTTATTAAATGGACCGAAATGTCGAGTGGCCTGGAGAACGAACAGCTTGGCACGGAGCGTATTAAGAGCTACTAAATTACTGTAAGATTGAATGTCACGCTCACACTCAGACGATGGTTCCTGCCAAATGAAGGGAGCACTCTGGCAACTGCCACAGTTGAAGGAATACACGAACAACGTTGAGAATCTTACAAAGTTAGCAGACATCGATACGACTCCTTATGGCACAGACCTTAAAACGATAGCGTACCATCCTATGGATTCGACGAAAGCCGTTTCAGTAGTCGACAATAAATTTATTCTATGGGACCTGACCGACAATGGTCCTCAGGTAATAAAACAAATCTTTGTATCCTTTATCACCTGTTTTAATCTTCTGTTGCTTTACACAGGCTACCACTACGTCTGGTACGTTAGCTAGCAAAGGCCAGCCACGTTTCACGAACGGGAAATGGAATCCACACAACGGTTGCAATCAATTTGTTACATTGAACGAGAACAACGTTCGTGGATGGGATTTCCGAAATCCCTCCGAGCCGTCGTGGACGATATTGTCTGGTCATTCTCAAATAATTAGGTATCGACTCGATTGTACATTTTTATTGAATCGATTAACAGGCTTAATATTGCAAATAACAGACTTAATATTATGTTTAGGGATTTAGATTTCAACGCGAACCGACAGTACATCTTGTCTACGTGCGGAGACGATGGATATATGAAATTCTGGGACATTCGCTCGCCTACGGAGCCTGTATTGTCTCGTATGGAACATTCCCATTGGGTGTGGAGCATTAGAATCAATCGTTTCCATGATCAGTTAGTTTTAACTTCGAGCAGCGACTCGAGGGTGATTTTATGCAGCATCGCGTCGATCTCCTCGGAACCTTTCGGACACATAGTTTCCGCGGACGACGACTCCGCGCAAAACGATTACAATTGCAAAAAAGACAAGTAATTATATTGACAATTAATCTAAAACGTATTTTGTACAAATTGTATATTACGAAATGGGATTTGATTTCTAGACTCGAAGACGGAGTCGTCGGGAGGTACGAGGAACACGAAGACAGCGTTTATGCGGTCGAATGGTCGTCGGCCGACCCTTGGACGTTCGCCTCATTGAGCTANGGACATTCGCTCGCCTACGGAGCCTGTATTGTCTCGTATGGAACATTCCCATTGGGTGTGGAGCATTAGAATCAATCGTTTCCATGATCAGTTAGTTTTAACTTCGAGCAGCGACTCGAGGGTGATTTTATGCAGCATCGCGTCGATCTCCTCGGAACCTTTCGGACACATAGTTTCCGCGGACGACGACTCCGCGCAAAACGATTACAATTGCAAAAAAGACAAGTAATTATATTGACAATTAATCTAAAACGTATTTTGTACAAATTGTATATTACGAAATGGGATTTGATTTCTAGACTCGAAGACGGAGTCGTCGGGAGGTACGAGGAACACGAAGACAGCGTTTATGCGGTCGAATGGTCGTCGGCCGACCCTTGGACGTTCGCCTCATTGAGCTACGACGGGAGACTGGTACTGAACAAAGTGCCGAGAAAATATAAATACCAAATACTACTCTAAGGGAAATTGAATAGAAAATAAAGATGTTTTTATTTTAAAATCGTTCGGAGACCCTGCCCGCGACATTCCTTAATTGACCGTATACTTTCGACGGAGGACTGCCCAGAATTAAATTACATATAGCCCTCCTTGCCAACTGAATATTTTCGAACGAACCGAGTATATGAACCTTACTATCCGCCAATACGATCCTGGTCTTTGTTACATTTTCTATAGTAAACTTCGTCCTTCCGCCCTTCCCTGCTAACCTCCCGATTGCTCTGGACAAGTGGTCGCCTTTCAAAGGTCTCACGTCTTGAACCTCAAACGTTTCCACAAATAAATTATCTAAACGTAATAGAGCCAAAGCGTCTTCTACTTCGAAACCGTAGATGAAAGCTTTGACGAAATCTGCTCCTTTTTGCAAATTGGCTATGTCAGGGGTTTCAGGGGCAGCTCTCAATTCCACGTTTCGTGTCTTCAGATTGAATCTTATTTGCAATTGGAGATGCTCGACGATGGGACTGAATATCTTCATCCAGTTCTCCTTCAAGGGAGTGTAACGATGCGCAGGTACAGGCACCTGAAAGCATTTTGTTTGAGAAATACAAGTAAGGAACGAAAAATTCAATGGGTTAATTTGATTGTCAATTAGCTTTGAGACCAAATTTTTAATTAACGTATAGTAATAATTAAATACTTCAATAATGAGTGTAAATCGAATTGATCTCTTCAAATACTATGAATAGATTCAGGTGTCAAACGTCTCACCTTTCTTTGTTCGCCACCTTCGACGGTCCTAGCCCTTTTCGGAGCTCCATGCGATTTTGTTTTTCCTTCCACACCATTGATCACCTCTACCTACATACGTACATAATTAATAAAGGGATAAAAAGAATATCAAACGTAAGTTATCTGTGATTCCTAACCTACGTACTTACTTCCATACGATTATCGTCTGCACTCCGTTTCTTTTTTCCTCTGGATTCGACGAACTCGGTCGTTCCTGATTTACTCTTTGTATCCTCTTTGTCTGCACCCATTTTGTACGAATTTCTTAATTGTTAAAGTACAAACGTTACGATTATTTCGTACAAACAGACGAGCACGTGTTCTGTCTGCCTTCTGTTTACAATCTGATGTCTCGGATATCTCTGATATTCGAACGTGGCACCATCTAACGGACTGAAGTCGCGAACTAACCGTTCTGATTTCCTGAGAAATTTCAGTCGCGATTTGGAATTTTATTTATATCAATCATACTCGTTGAAATATCTTAATGAAACTTCGTGGACATTTAGAGAGGCCCTTTTTGAACATGCCTCTATAGTTTTGTCAAAATCGGTACGTCACAAACCGAGATATTTGCATTTTTTTCTAAATCGTCTCGTTTTGTCTGGCATTTGAACGGGTGGCGCCATCTAGCGGTTGAAGTCGCGAACTAAGCGTTTTAGCAGTACGAAGTAAAAAGAGATAATTTTCCTGACAATTTTCAGTCTGGATTTAGATTTTTAATTATGTCAATCATACTCGTTGACATATCTTAATGAAACTTCGTGGACATTTAGAGAGGCCCTTTTTGATCATGCCTCTATAGTTTTGTCAAAATCGGTACGTCACAAACCGAGATATTTGCATTTTTTTCTAAATCGTCTCGTTTTGTCTGGCATTTGAACGGGTGGCGCCATCTAGCGGTTGAAGTCGCGAACTAAGCGTTTTAGCAGTACGAAGTAAAAAGAGATAATTTTCCTGACAATTTTCAGTCTGGATTTAGATTTTTAATTATGTCAATCATACTCGTTGACATATCTTAATGAAACTTCGTGGACATTTAGAGAGGCCCTTTTTGATCATGCCTCTATAGTTTTGTCAAAATCGGTACGTCACAAACCGAGATATTTGCATTTTTTTCTAAATTGTTTCGTTTTGTTTGGCATTTGAACGGGTGGCGCCATCTAGCAGATGAAGTCGCGAAATAAACGTTTTAGCAGAACGAAGTAAAAAGAGAGAATTTTCCTGACAAGTTTCAGCCTGGATTTAGATTTCTAATTATATGAATGATACTCGTTTACATATCTTAATGAAACTTCGTGGACATTTAGAGAGGCCCTTTTTGAACATGCCTCTATAGTTTTGTCAAAAACGGTACGTCACAAACCGAGATATTTGCATTTTTTTCTAAATTGTTTCGTTTTGTTTGGCATTTGAACGGGTGGCGCCATCTAGCAGATGAAGTCGCGAAATAAACGTTTTAGCAGAACGAAGTAAAAAGAGAGAATTTTCCTGACAAGTTTCAGCCTGGATTTAGATTTCTAATTATATGAATGATACTCGTTTACATATCTTAATGAAACTTCGTGGACATTTAGAGAGGCCCTTTTTGAACATGCCTCTATAGTTTTGTCAAAAACGGTACGTCACAAACCGAGATATTTGCATCTTTTCTAAATCGTCTCGTTGTGTCTAGAACGCTTAGTTCGCAACTTCGTTCCGCTAGATGGTGCCACGTTCAAATGCCAGGCATTCTATTACCTATTAGTTCGCGATTTCATTCCGCTAGATGGCGCCACGTTCAAATACCAGACATATCGTACACGTACATACAAGACCAATACTATATATACATACACACTGAAGCAAATGCAAGTATATAGAGAGAGAATAGAGGATACATGGACCTCAGGCTGTGCCTCAGGTCCACGGAAATTTCTCTTTTCTGCAATTTTTTTTCCTTTGAACTTAATGAGGAGATGAAATGCGAATATAGAAACTAAACTGCAAACCACAAACTAAAGACTATATCCTAATAATTTTGCTTAGCAATATGAAAAAGTGTAATTGGAAACAATGAAATTGGAACAGATTCATGTAATTTACAAATTCCTTATATATAGAATGAAATGAATTGAAACACTGACAAATCTATTCAGTTATATTTACACTTGCTGTCGAGTAAAACGTCAATGAATGATATCAAAGCGTAATCGATGAAAATATTCGGGTATGATGAGACGGCACAAAACAGGCAGTCGGATATTCTTTCATAACACATTTTTCATTATCGTTTTAAGTTTATGGTAATAATTAATAACAAGAAAAAAACCTTGATCAATAATGGTGTCTACAGTAATTATTAAAAGGTACAATTAGCAAATTACTATATCGTGGCGATATCCACTTGGTGATAATAATAAGGTAATAATAATATAATAATCGTAATTAGATTTTCTGCTTAGTCGTAGCGCGACTCTCTCCATTTGTCCACGTGCGTCAATCATTTTCTACAAATATAGTATTGTATCTAATCATCTTTTTATTTATATATTTATACGTTTTTATATATATTTATATATCCAGTTGAATTATTATCAATCATTTACTTTTACTGCTATTTATATCAATTAACCAAATACTAAAAATACAAATGTTCGTCCATACAGCAAATTTTTAAACCGTCTATCGACCGGGCCCCGGCGACCAACATCGCCGGGAACGATCTCAAAACGCACATCCATACACGCGTGATAGAATATATATATATATATGTATATATATATTCGCGGCAATGCATACAAAATTAAGGAGCTTTGTAATGCATTCATTATACATACGTACAAATGGGCACAAAAGTGAACATTTTAATTGGTATAGATTACAATAATTATTATAGTCTGCGCGAGGATGATGGTACGTTACTCCCGTTTTACGAAGCACACTATAAAACACCAATTAATTTTATTGAGCGTTACAAATACACCGTCCTTTTAAAAACCCGTTGAATATCAACAATTGTTATATTAATTTTTTGATCTTTGGTGTATCGGCATCCTTTGTTACAAGTATACATACATACTATATATATATATATATATATATATATATATATGTTTGTATATATATATATATATGCAATTAATATATGGCAGACAAACTTTTCTCGAAGCTCCTTAATTGTGTGAACATGCGGAAATATTTTTCGCTTACTTTTAAAANGTATATATATGTTTGTATATATATATATATATATATATATGCAATTATTATATGGCAGACAAACTTTTCTCGAAGCTCCTTAATTGTGTGAACATGCGGAAATATTTTTCGCTTACTTTTAAAATAATCATATTTACACGCAAAGCTTATTCCGTTGATAATCTATACAATCATCATATAAATGTAATATATTCACTGATAAAATTTTAACATAGTAATCCCTAGTTGTTTTTTTTTTATTCGCCTAACTTTCAAAGAGAAGTATGTTACACCGAAATTACAGCTTTATATTCCATTCCTCCCGCGCGTCTCTAAACTGTATCATTAAATTACCGGATACTTTACAATATACATCGTTCCGTTTACGATACACGGGGCTAAATCAAGTTTAAACGCATTTTGGATGTCCGTTTCCTTTATACGATATTTTCCTTTTCATATTATATGTATATATATACACAGCATAGAATTCCCTCCGCGTAAAATATAAGCATGCTACTATTTACAATACAGATGTTCAAGAGATATATTGAAATGGACTTCGTTAAACAAGCAATGAACTAACTAAATAATTTAACTTAAACATTAGAAGATAGAAAAAAAAAGAATTGAACGAAATCGATGCGACGCCCGAACGCGATCCCATTCCGGTAGATCCGATGTAAATCTGTTAAAAATTCTTCCTATATATTTAAAACATCATTGAATCTAGTTTACGCAGCGTTCGTGTGTGACAGAAATATTCGCTTCAAATATAGACCATAGTCGATAGCCATCAAAGCTCTGGATGAAGGGTGGTATGAAGAAAATATTTTTTTATTCGAGGTACCGTCGAGAACGAGACTGGGCAGACGTTTCCCTTCCAGAATAGAACCATTCGTTTCGTAAAAACGACGCCTAAAGCTAACTGGAATTTATTCAGTCGCGAAAGAATAATATGATACGAACAGAGATTTCTACGATAGAGACCTTAGAGCATGTATTGCTAAAGGTAACACTCTGTGCTCGAGAATTGTGGTCGAACCATCGAAGAATACAAGCTGTCTTTCTTACTCCACGTGCAATTAGTTGCAGAGTGAGAAAGACAGCATGTATTCATCAATAGTAATTCTAATCAGACTCATCGAGCACAGAGTGCTGCCTCCAGTAATACGCTCTGAGACACAGACTAACAATATTTTCTTCATGTCCGATTTCGTACCTGTGAACGCACACTTTCACCTAAAGCGAATATAACGGAACGTACTTACATAAAATTACGGAAAGCATAAACGTATATTGCTTATATGTGACGTTTTAAATGCAGATTTCCTCCTCTCCCTCTCTGACTCTCTCATTCTCACTCTCACACTCTCTCATTCTACACACGCACACGCATATAAAAGAATGCTTTGATGACTATCACATGTCGGCTCCTCGAATTCAACTCTCAACTGTATAATTTACATTTATACAATATAAAACTAGATTATCTGTTCACAAAAACAATTATCCATATACACATCACGCACATACATATATATAATAATTGTATATACGTATGCGTACACCGTTTGTTTATATATCCTTAAATGATCCGGAAAAAGAGGGTGCTCCTAATGTTCTCGGTGCCCGATTCACGAAAAATAATTAATAGTTATTATTTATACGACGATGTTGCACGATTTTCGATTATTACTAATTTTCAATAAAAATTTAAACAGTCCCTATATGTACAACGAGGAGTGCCTTTTACGCGACTTTACAAGAAGTTATTTACAAAATATATTCATTTATATATTACCCATCAAATTAACATTGTATTAACCGCTTTTTTTCTTCCTATTATAGTTATTCTTATCATCTTTATATATTTATGCATGATCTATCTCAATGTTCTGTCTATGTTTTTATAAATAAAATAAATCCTTCTTTCCGATAGTTTCCTACACCTCTGCCTCTCTCTCCTCCGCGGTATTCGAACTCAAGACGAACTTCCCGTTGAAAGACCATGTTCACTGAGAAAAAGCTAAACGCGACTCGCAAGATGGAAAAGATATACACACTGGTTTTTTTTTTCTAACGTGTCGTTTGTTCAATTCATAAAATCATAAGCTATACAAATCACACGTGTATAAAGTTCGGTATATGATTATCGTTGAATAAATTTACAGAGAGGAGTTACGATTGTCCTAAGAACGGTTTGTAGAAATCTCGATCGACCTGAATTTCAAACAAGATTGCGTATCAATTTGCGGCGTAGTTATCGTGTTCGCGTGTGTCAAACGTATTCACGCGGCGACGTACAAAATAAATACGGGATACTACGAAGAGAGTCCTGAACATTTCGTCTGTCAGCGAAGTCGTCGTCGTCGAGCAGCGACTCGTGCCCCACCAGTCAATGAAATTTGTTCACGGTAAACGTAGTAACATTTACGTATGGCAGTACAGTCAGATTTTTAATGCACTAAGAATTTCGACTTTCTTTCGCCAATATATCATAATATTCGCTCGTATAGATAACAAATGATGATGTTCTCAAAAACGTGGAATCGGCTTTGTCTCGGAATTGTCCATAACGATTTTTGATTCTTTACACATGGAACAATCGCTTTATTGCAAGTCGGCGTCTGATAGAACGACACTACTGCTCCCAGAAAATCTTTGACCATGTAAAATTTTGTACACGACGGTTCGAACATAATTTGTTTCCCACCGGTATAAATTTACTATAAAACAACAACGTCCGTTCAGAGTTTACCGCGTTCGTTCGATCGAATTACAGGGTCGTGTGAAAGCGTGGCAAAAGAAAGTTACACGTTTGACTCGGCAGTTTTTCATCAGTTCAGTTACTTAGATTAAAGTATGATGCGTTGAGCAGATTATTCTGAGTAACCAAACTTGGCTGTTTAGGAGTAACGTGTAATTGAGAATGCCTAGACGGTAACAAGAAGGCAAATTTATAACGATAATTATAATAATTATTATGATAATTATTATAATAATAATAATGATAATAATAATAATATAATAATAATAATAATAATATTAATAATAATAATACATTTTAGTCGTTTCTGACGTCTACTTTAAACATTTAATAACAAAACAACGAAAATAGCATTTCTAGTACGTAATAAATTTATCCCGAACAATCACGACGTTTCACTTGACGGAAACGTTAACTTTCTTTATATATTCAAACTCAATGAGTGCGCGAACTCTATTGCAACGAAAAAATAAAGAATCGAAATGAACAAAAATACCATCCAGCTGTTCGTACACGATACTCCTGTTATAATATAGACAGCAGCATTGTGCGGTATCGACGCATGCAGTTTCACCAGGTGGGGTCCAGCCACACGGCGATCACATAACCATTCATAACGAATACACGATCAGTCGGACATAGGCCTTGACGAGCGACGGTAGCTAATCACTGTCAAGGTCGCTTCCCGAAGGTCATTTGTTTTCTCGAGATATTCGTCTCCGTTTCGCCTGTTCCGCCGTCTCAGCCGTTACTAAAACAATGTTCCCACTGTACGAGGTGTCTTCAATTAAAACGGCACGTGAAACGTTATTTAGAACACAACAACGATCGACGACGGAGCCCGCTTAATAACTCTTTTACGACGCCGCGCGAGAACATCACGAATAATCGACCGATATACAACGGCGTTATTAAGCGAAATCTGCAGTTATTAAGTGAACTCGCGTGTACTGTGTTTAGGTGATTGTACAAATTTTTACGTACCGGCACCGCTTCGAGTTTTCCGTCTGGTGACATCTTCCGTGGACCTAGACGCGCCCCTCGTATTGCTCGCCGGCGTTGCCAACGGCGAGGCCGTGTTCTGGCGGACCGACCTCCTCGTCGTCACTTCCCCTAACGACTCGTTAGAAGACACAGAGGTGCCGCGTAGCCTTTCCTTGCCGGCGGCGAGCACCGCGGCCGTGCCCGGTTGTTTGGTCGTTAACAAACGGCTCTCCCTTTGCACTCTATTACTGGCATTGAAATTTGATATATTACTGGAATTAATTTGACTGCCAGAAACAGTTGTGCTTGTATTCGTTCTAGAATAACAAAAATTCATTTACGGTAGGCTAGCCTCTCGAATCTCTGACATATTCTGTTTTATTCACTGCTTCTAAAAGAATGCTGAACCGTGGTTGCTTACTTTTGATCTTTCGACTTTGGCGACGCACCGGACGTTTCGTCTGATAATCGCATTCTCGCTTTTCCCACGGATTCAATCAACGGCTCATCATCAGACGAATCTACTTCTACGACAATGGGACCTGAAACATGCACAAATGTCCGGGTCCAATTTTCAATCGACGTTCACAAACAACGAACGCACAAATGGAAATGACCGAGATTGAGAGAGAGATTACGTTTCGGACCGTCGTAACACGTGAACTATTCAGCAAACTTGCCAATTTCATTACCCTGTTTTTGGCAGTCGATCGTTTAACGGTACTAAGTAAGGAAACAAAATCTTCGTCTAACGTCTAAGAAAACTCGCCTTCGCTACCATTACGTGTAATTTTAGCAAAATAGGAAATGCAAACGTGTCGAACGAAACGAATCCGAACAGGAATATAGAAAATAAACTCAACATTTTTCGTTACCTTTCTTAGCCTTGGTCAGTATGTTGAATCCCTTCTTCGACTGTTCGTCCTTGAGAGGTACTTGTTTCTTTAGGGCAGCTTCGTCGACTCCCATGCAAGCCTTGATAAGTTCCGCGGCGTTCTCGGAGCATTTCCGTTTGCCCGGTCGCGGTTGCGGATCTTCGGCGGTGCTGGACGCCACGGAACTTTCACTTTCCTGCCGTTTCCTTTTCCCCACTTTTATTGTCGTATTAGGAGACAACTTGGACACTCCTAGCTTAGGGCTCGCTTTCGCGTACGGCGATATGCTGCGTCTCTCCTCTAACTTATTAGGACCATGAGGACTACTCTTCGGCGTCTTAACGATGTCCGGACTGTTCAACTTCTGCGATCTGGTCCGCAACGACCTCTTCTCGTTGGTGTCATTTGGTATCTCTATCAGCAGCTGTTCTAACAGCGACTTGGGCGGTCTTTTCACGTAGTCGTCCGCGTTGTTCGAATTCAATCTCTCCACGTATTGCGCCTCGTCGGCGTCCTCGATGCATATGATGTCCTGCCTCCCTTCGAGCTCCTGTTTTCTCCTGCGCTTCCGCTTTACGTGGTCGACGTCGCTGGAGTCCACCTCTGGATTCTGCGCCGCCGGGCTCGGCGTCTCTTCCCTCTGCAAAACTACCGGGTTCGAGTACGTATACAAGGGCGGCGTGATTCTGATCGGCTGCGGGTCTCCGCCGAGGGGCGACTGAATGCCTATGTTCATGTCGCTCGAATCGTTCACGATCTTCTTCACCAGATCGTCCGTGATTTTCTGAAGGCTCATCGGAGGCTCTCTAACGGAGGATATCTGTTGATGGGTTTGTACATTAGATTTTTGGTTTTGATCAGAACACTGCTCCAACTTGACAGACGCCACATTTTTCATACCGTCCGATCGATCGTTCTGCTGCCTCGTGTCTACCTTCTCGTTGTTCGCGTTAGACTCTACTTTGATTTCCGGACTAAAACTTTTACTATTGGGACACGGGCTGTCATCCGCCGCCGCCGCCGCCGACGCGTCGGCCTCGTTCGCGGCCGCGTTATCGGCCTTCTCCGTCTTCACTTTATTATAAGCAACATGATTTTGTATTACAGGCACACCGTTGTTATTCTGTCCATGAGGTTCGTCGTTTAATCTAATTGCACTATTACCATCTATGACTGTTTTCGCGTTGTCCTCGGGCGCACTCTCCGGGACTCTCGGCGGCGAGTGTTTCACGCTCGCCGCCTTCCCCTGATCGTGCTGACTGACAGACGTCTCTAACTTAACGCTACAATTGTCTTTCTCGGAGAAGTCACTCGCTTGCTGATGCTGCTGCTGCTGCTGCTGCTGCTGCTGTGCGCATTGTAATAAATTATCACTGTCCGCGGCGCCGGCTGCTGACGCAGCCGAAGTAGTCACAACGGTCACTGACCCCGACACTAAAGGCGACGCACTTTTATCGTTCTCGGTGGCCTCTAAATCGGCGATCGACTCGCCGGTCCTCGGGATCGTCGACGCCGGGCCGTTCTCGCTCGACGGGTCTTTCGCGTCGTGCTCGCTAGAGTTAGACATATTGCGATTCAAATGGTTTTCGATATAATTCGCCACAGACACGGGACTCAACCTTTGCTGGCCACTGGACTTGAGAAGTTCCGAATGAGAATTTGAACACATATCACTACTACTAGTTGAGGAAGGCACGTTCTTATTGGTGATTGGCAGGGAGGGAGACTCCCCTTGGACAGCGGTTTTCGCGCCGCTGCTCTGCGTTACCGTTTCAGTCACTGGCCTGTGCAAAGGAGACTCCCCTTGGTTCGGTGATTTCTCCGACAAGGCGTCCATCGACTCGATCCCGGAATCCTCGCCGCCGCCGCCGCTGCTGACCCTCTCCGCGGCCACGTCCACCCCGATCGCGATCGGCACCGTCGTCTCGAGCAGCTTCTGCTTCACCTTCGCCTCCGTCATGTTGATCTCGCCGATCGGCAGGATCGGCTTGCCGGATGGTACGTCGACGCTCTGCGATCTGGGGACTTGGTCCACTGAGTTTCCTATCGTCGAACTCTGCGTAGTCTTCAACAAACTAATTTTCTGCATACTGTCCATCTTGTTCTCCCCCGCCGTCGCCGGCGTCGGCGTCGCACGCTCGGACTGTTTCACGTGATTCTGAACCACTTTTTTGTGAGCGAAATGCTCTTGCACTTTGTGTCTGTTAATAGCTGCGACGGTGTCGTTCTTCACGACCGCGTGGTTCTTCAGCTTCTGATTGACGACCTGACCCTTCGACACGAGGCTAGAATTCGTCTTGCAGTTGTCAGTTTCCATTTTACCCTTCCCAGGGACGATCCTGTTCAAAGGCGATTGTGCAGTTTTCACGGCAGTCTCCACGCGAACGGGTTCGTTGTTGGCCTCGACGTTGCCCGCCAGGCTCGGATCCTTCTGCGTGGACATGGTCGACGATACCAATCCGGTGCCTTCGTTCTCAAAAGACGCGTTGCTGGTAGATTTCGTGTTCGTAGTAGTCGCGCTTATGCTCGTGTTTTGGACTACACTGGCGGAAGAACATTCGACGACGGTCTGCTGATTATTAAAATGCGTCGTCTCTGCATCTTGAGATTCTGCAACGTATTTAGAAAATTTAGTTTATTTCATTGAAAGACGAACGAAGTGCGGAACGAAATCACCGTTTTATACTTACCTCCTAAATGCAGATCTTTCTCGTCCATTAAACTTAATCTCCTCCTCTTCTCCTGGCTAATTAAATCCTTCTTAACGCCGTTCACTTCGGTCAACCGCGAAGCAACCGCGCTCAAGGTACTATTCTTTTCCATGACAGATCGCGTGATCTCGCTGTCACTGGTCCTCCTGATCTCCCCTACCTTCTTCACAGCGTTAAACTCGTTACCAGTTAAATGTGCGTCGGCCTTTCTCACGGGCTGGCTCGCGTCACCCTTGTAATTAAGTTTCCTCCACTTCGTCTGGTTGTCCAACATTCTACCACCTGACAACAAATTTTGTTCGCGATGTAAACCGTCTCCGGACTCGGATTTCTTTTTAGAATCTCTTCTTTTGGTTTTACCTGCGAAACAACGAAACACCATGACAAGTTCGTTCTACGTAACAAATAAAAGAACAAAGTTTTATACGTACCTCCTCCTATCTTATGTTCCTGCATATGATTCTGAACGTCTATTTCGACTTGATTTTTCGTCAACGCCTGCTGCGCGTTCAACGGTTGGCTCAAGACCGTGGTCTTGTGCTTCGAGGGAGACGGTATCCTACTGTTCAACGGTATATCGTCTACGTCGCCCGTCTTACTCGAACTCGGTTTCGTAATGCTGCTGTGCACGCGCACCACGTCCATGGGTAATTCTTGTTTTAAGGCATTCGACTTCGACACGACCGCTTGCAGTATATTGTTCATTTTGCCGATGGAATTGGTGCTGTTGATCATCGCGGAATTGGACAGGGGTAACTTCGAGGCGGTCGACGCGATCATGCTCATTGACGACTTCTTCTGCAGCAACTTGTTCCCGTCTATANGGGCTGGCTCGCGTCACCCTTGTAATTAAGTTTCCTCCACTTCGTCTGGTTGTCCAACATTCTACCACCTGACAACAAATTTTGTTCGCGATGTAAACCGTCTCCGGACTCGGATTTCTTTTTAGAATCTCTTCTTTTGGTTTTACCTGCGAAACAACGAAACACCATGACAAGTTCGTTCTACGTAACAAATAAAAGAACAAAGTTTTACACGTACCTCCTCCTATCTTATGTTCCTGCATATGATTCTGAACGTCTATTTCGACTTGATTCTTCGTCAACGCCTGCTGCGCGTTCAACGGTTGGCTCAAGACCGTGGTCTTGTGCTTCGAGGGAGACGGTATCCTACTGTTCAACGGTATATCGTCTACGTCGCCCGTCTTACTCGAACTCGGTTTCGTAATGCTGCTGTGCACGCGCACCACGTCCATGGGTAATTCTTGTTTTAAGGCATTCGACTTCGACACGACCGCTTGCAGTATATTGTTCATTTTGCCGATGGAATTGGTGCTGTTGATCATCGCGGAATTGGACAGGGGTAACTTCGAGGCGGTCGACGCGATCATGCTCATTGACGACTTCTTCTGCAGCAACTTGTTCCCGTCTATACAGTCCTTCATCTTCTTCAACTTCCCCCGCCTCTTTATATTGCTCGAGTCAGACTCGCCGTCTTTCAACGACTTTTTTTCCTTCTTCCTGATTTGTACTACCGAAGCGTTACGACCTCTTAAGGAAATATGTAAGGGAGGCACTCTTGGCTCGTCGCCGGTTCCCGAGTTCGGGATGCCGCCGGGGAACATTTTGTTCACCGACTTGTCGGCTTTCCTCATCGGCGGTGTATTCACGAACGAGACGTCGACCTTGTAAGCAGGCGTGACAGGCTCGGACTTCTCCAACTTCAGCCTGAGCTTGATCTTCTCCCCGGGCATCGGGCTCTGCGCCGCGTCGCGGTTAGACTTTATCCTACTGTGCTTCAGGCTTCCTTCGCTCGCGGTAGACTTGACGGTGGTCTCCGAGTCGGATTGATCCGTGTTCGTCGTCGTGTCGTTCCTTCTCGAGAAGTTGCTGTCGGCGTCGTCGTCGGAGAACATCGAGTTCGATCTATCGTTCGACGGCGACGGAAAGGAAAAGAAATCGTCCTGGTTGTCCACCGCGCTCTCCGGCTCCGACTCCGAGCTCTCGCTGGGCATCGGCTCCAAATGGCCGGTCAAAGGGTTGATGAGGAACTGTCGTATCTTACCGGTCGACGTGTACTCCGGCTCGGGCGACTGTTCCTTAGGCTTGGGAGATTCGGGGGCTTCGAGCTTGGTAGCGGGCGAGGAGGCGTTATTGTTCGGAACGTGATTGGCGTGAGATCCGCATTGAGAAAAGGCACCTGGAACCTGATTCGCGGTCGGTAGACGGGTAGTAGTATTGACTTGAGCACCTTGTGGAATAGTATTATTTTGTGCGTTCCACGTGGTCCCGTTAGCGTTGCTAGTCGTCGCTTGATAATTCCTGCTCAAAATGTTCTGGCTCTGCCCGTACCGGAAATCAGTCGTTGCGTTCGTGTTGACGTTCAGATTCTTAAGCTGATTGTGATGTAACTGTTGCTGCACGTTCATCGCCTGATTCTGCTGTCCCAGATGGGACTGCGGCGGGACCGGCTGTCGCGGGTAAGGAGGCGGAGTCTGCTGACGTTGACTGTTTAAGTAACTTAGCCGTTGCTGCGGCACGCTCATGCCCTGCGCCGCGTGTTGCATCAATTGTTGCTGCGGTTGTTGTAAAAGCTGGCCGGGGCCCGGCGCCGACTGCAAAGACGCGTTCACGCTTTGCGACTGCTGCTGATTAGATATCTGCTGCGCCAACACGTGCTGAGCGTTCATACTCGCTTGCGTCAAGACTTGATGCTGCTGCTGTTGCTGTTGCTGTTGCTGCTGGAGGAGTAACTGGCGTTGTTGCAAGGGCGTGCGAATCTGCTGTCCGTTCACCGGATGCCTGATCGGCACTTGGCCCTGCAGTTGTACTTGGGCAGGCCTGTAAGCCAGTTCCTGTCTGATGGGAAACTTCTGTTGGATTTGTACTTGAGCATGCAACGACGTCGCCGGCTGTTGGACTTGTCCGCCGGCAGGGGACTGGTGCGCCGGCTGCTGGGCGATACTCTGCACGGGACTACCAGCGATCACATTGACCTGATGTGACTGAGGGATGGTCGAAGGCTGATTGGCGTTGACAGTCGCGAACGCAGAAGCGGTGGACTGACACAAATCGGGAATGACCGTCGTCCCGCCGATCAGGTCCTCGGTTCGAAGGGAGTCCAAGTTCGGCGGCGACTCGCTGGGCGACGACAAATCTTTTCTCCGCACCGACGGTTTCTTGCTCGGTCGCATGCGATTGGTGAGCCCGGTGCTATCGACAACAGCTGGTGGTAACATTTTCTGACCGGGCATCGCGTTGTTCGGGTGCGCCCCGGCGTCGTTCTGCAGAAGGTTCACGAGCAGCGGGCTGGACAAAGCGACCTGAGTCCCGTTACCGTTCGAATTCCCGGCCAAGTTATTATTGTTGTTTGGTGACAGACTAGACGTTGCTGTGATCGAAGACTTGTACTGGTTCGCCAGCTGACCGAGCGACGCGACCGGCTGGCTAGTGGTGGTGGTGTGGCCGGCGGTCAACGCCGCCGTCACGGTCGCCAGAGTCTCTTGACTGGGATAAGGCGGGGGTGGCTGTACGTGATGTTTGAACTGCATCGCATTTTTAATCGTCGTCGCTTGCGATTCCCGATTGTGCATCGCTTGGGCGGCGTGCGTCATACTGGCAAACGGGAATGGACCATTATAATTGTTCCTCGGCGAAGCGCTGGGATTGGTCGCCGGCTGACTCCCAGAGGCGCCGACGCTGCCGCTGCCCGACGTCGACTGTACGGATTTCGCGAGAAACGGCGGGATGGGATCGCAGTCCGTCGGCGCGACTACGTTCGGAGATCGAAATTGTGGCGCTTTTTCCGACGACGTACCTAAACAGATAATTAAAACGTGTACAATGCCGCGCGGCAGTAGGTAGGCGAGGCTATTAACTCATCCCGCGAGCGAAGTCTTACCGGCTGCAATTATTTGAACCACATTGCGTAACGTTGAAGAGATGGTAGACGTATTATTACTTGGACCAGGTAGAGCTGTCGAAGGTTCACTGTCTGCGTTGCTCGTATTGCTACCGGATTCATTTTGAGATTTGGCACCGCTCTCTTGCGACGGTCCTGAACGTAACACGATTTCCTGTGCCTCTCCACTGAAGCGGTTGGCTATCCTCAACGATATCACCTACGACGATCAATTACATTTAGTACTTACTTCCTTTGACTTTGAGTTTCTTCCAGTTTGAAACTTTACGTTACCTGATCTCCCTCGACTTGTACCGAGAGAATTCCAAGTTGGGTAAGCGTTGGAGAACCCTGAGCTGCTAATTCTCGAAGACGTAATGCAGCTTCTCTGGGTATTGAAAATGTGACTCTGACAGAGTTCCATGGCTCTACCTTATTTACCCTTAAACCATCTCCTTTATCTAGAAATAATAAACATCGTGCGTGAAGCATAAATTTCAGTGTTCAACGTTGATATCTTTTAATTGTAAAATTTCGATATCATATCAGAAGTGAGAGAAATTACCTTTGCAAAGCAAAGATTTAAGACGATCGAGAATGATCTTAAATTTGTGTGGAAACTCTGGATCGTCTAAGTTACCCTCACACGTTACGACCGTTTGAATCAGATCACCATCACTATCAGCCGCCATGACTACAATAGACAAAAAATTAGAGCACCACTTAGAATTTGGATAAATTCTAAGCGTCACAATATACAATTACAATATCGCTCGGACGTTCGGATTAAATCGAATCTTGTAAATATTATGAGAATCTTTTACAATGTAAAACTTACCAACTACAAATCACATAACTACCCAGAGAGGTCACAAACGCCTCAGGGTATCACTACAATATAGTGGTGATAAGATGTTTGACTGTCGGTTTCGAACCGACGGACTCCAAACCACTCCAGCACTAATAAATATGGTTATTGTTTCTATGGGACAGAATCATACAATTTCGTTATACAAAATTATCTGCTGATTAATCTGTCAAATTAGCGCGTTCGCGTTCGATTAATTAACAAACTAAAAATATGGAAAAAATTCAGTTTTGACATGACATAAAGAGTTGTCAGTTTTCGCCGATCATCGATACGACATATAAATAATTAAATACATTTACAAGACGAAGAATATAAGAAACTTCTAATTCGTAACAAATCATATTTAGTACGAATTTTGTTAAAAAATTTGTAAAAATCACCCTGTTTCTGTATACATCTAAATAATATTTATTAATGATTTGTTATCACATAAAAGCTTCGTATTGAACAACATAATATACGGATGTGTGTAGGATGTAGTTTAGGAAAGGATTATTTGCATATTTATTACATAACATATACTCGAGTTCATAATAATTAACAAAAATTTTGACCCCGGCAAGATGGTCTCAAATAAATTCGTGCAATGCAAATACAACAATAACAATGACATACAAACCATAAACATAAAAACAAAACAGTAAATTAAATACAATTTACATAAATCAATTACAATAGTAAATATTCAACGTACATAATATAATTTTATTATATCGACAGATCGTGAATGAACACGTCTGTAAAATGCCCATAATATAAAAGCGACTGTAACGTTAAACCATAAAAAATTGTGCATATATTTCGATTGAAAAATATTTGAAAAATACAGAAGTCAACGGTATTTAATGAAACGTAGGGAGGCAGGGGAGAGGAGGATCTAGAAAGAACGGTAGAAACGTGAATAAGGTGTACGAAATTGACAAGTGTCCTCGAAACAAAACACAAATGAAAACATAGTGCATAAACAAAAAGTGAGGCCAACGAGCATTACTAGGTTATAATTTTTGCCGAATTATACCGATTAATGAAAAATAATGTGGGTTCGGTCCCGATTACGTTTACGATATTTACCGGGTCGACGTACGTGTACGGGGCGAACGAATTTGGACCGAGTCTTACCGTTCGCGGACTGCAATTAAAATCTTTTGGGCCATAAGACAGGGGCACAACTTCTACGACGAAGAAAATAGGTTATAGGATATTTTTTTCAACCAGACATAAAACGTGTCGAGTCGCGGCGGTCGGTATTCGGCGTCCTGGCGACGGTATGGCTGGTCCCGACCGTTTCCATAATGATTTTCGTTAAAATAAGGGATCCAGAGCACTAGATATCGGGGGGCCACCATTTTGTCCGTCGGGGGAGGTGTACGTGAAGTGGGCTCAAGCATGCTCAAGATAGACCGTCAAAAGTCTGTAGATTTTTGCTTAGCGGGTGCCCCGTGCGCTCCCCTAATCGCGTATGCTTACCGAAACGAAGTCAGAATTCGACAACGGACAGCGTGGTACCCGACGGGCCTCACTTCAGTCTTTGCACAGGACGATTTCATACCGTATGAACACAAGAAAATTTTAACGTTACCCCATTTCTTTTCAACTTCGTGCGGGATTTCTGGCGTTCGAATTGCACGGAGCCACACCACAGGAGCACTAATTTTTGTCGGAAACACGCCGCGCGGGCCTTACTTCACTTTCTGCACACAGCGCGCGGTAGGAATCACGAAAAAACTCGACATAATCGGTAATATAAAGGGACAAGTCATAAAACGCCATGAACAATAACAAGGAGCCGCCATTTGCAATGCGAACAACTGACATGCGCAAATCAATCTCGCGGAGCACACTGGGTATTCGACCGGGGCCATCTTAACAATCGTACATTCTCTAACCTCGTTCGTTCATTCCCTTTGCATTCATTCTTAACATTTATTAATCCATTTACGAATCCTATCCTTCGTTTCAATTAAAAATTAAGAAAAATCTAACGTACAACTCGACGGATGTCTCGTTGTGTTACGCAACATCTGAACGTAGACGGGGTTATTGGTTCGGAAATTCTGCTTTTACAAAACGATTTCTATGACTAAATGCAACGGGAATATGTTTTAATATCGATCGAATCATCCTCTTAGATTTAATAAGTTAAATTATAAGAACTTTATTTACATATTTGAGGTACCTTCTATAATACATATTTATTTAGTAAACATGTACATAATTCCTTAAATAAAATGATCGTAATACCACTAATTCATTTGGAGTGTAATGATGATTAGCCTGAATAAGATTCCATGAGACCAGCTTCATTCATCTTTTTCAACGACGCTTCTGCATCATAAGTCCTGAAATAATTCAATTGTATTCAAAGTAAACTTATAAGGTGCAATTGATTCTTCTTTCTATGGGATTTCAATTACTTGTAGAAATTCTCGAACTTCCTCTCGTACACATCACAAACTAGGAATTTGAAAGCTAGACCAGCGAGGGTGCTAACGCTTATCATTAATCCCATATTCTTCCTGACCCTCGCGAGGTGGAGATCGCGGAGCTGAGGTTTCGCCAATCTTTTCTCTCCCATCTGAAATATTGTACATTGATAAATGAAGGCATCGTCTATTTGATATCTCGATTCAAATGAAAACTTCTTTTCGGAGATTATATAACGTTTGATAATGATTTCTCGTCGATAACACGTTTATTTTACTTGTAGAAATTGTAAAAACATTGTCAGAGAGAGGACTGTCGACGTACTTTTATTCAAATAATTCGGTATCCTCCGTTCTAATTCGAACTAATCTCGCACTGAACTAACGTCGATAACAGATCGGTTTAGAACCTGCTGGAAACCATTGGCAGACTGAAAACCTACGAGCGAGTACGTCATAGATATCACACACGATCAATTTTCGTGTTCACGCGTTCGCAAACCGTTTATCAAAATAAAAAGAACGAAAGTAATATTCTTGAACAGTCCTAAATCACTGGATGCAATAAATAGACAAATANATTTGATATCTCGATTCAAATGAAAACTTCTTTTCGGAGATTATATAACGTTTGATAATGATTTCTCGTCGATAACACGTTTATTTTACTTGTAGAAATTGTAAAAACATTGTCAGAGAGAGGACTGTCGACGTACTTTTATTCAAATAATTCGGTATCCTCCGTTCTAATTCGAACTAATCTCGCACTGAACTAACGTCGATAACAGATCGGTTTAGAACCTGCTGGAAACCATTGGCAGACTGAAAACCTACGAGCGAGTACGTCATAGATATCACACACGATCAATTTTCGTGTTCACGCGTTCGCAAACCGTTTATCAAAATAAAAAGAACGAAAGTAATATTCTTGAACAGTCCTAAATCACTGGATGCAATAAATAGACAAATATCTACGAACAAATAATTGATAACAATTCCAGAGGTCGACGATAACGTTGAAGCCGAGACAGAAATTGTAAGGGAATTTGAGCAGCTATGTTTCGCTTAGTCTATGCTTATACTATTATTATCAGTGGTGGATTCCACTGAAGGAATACTAACAATAAGTAGAAACGTTAATTTGCAAGTATACTGAGAAAGAGCTAATTAAAAATCTGTACGTATAATTTGGTGACGTGTTGTTCTCGAACGGTTACTGCGACATGCTAAAAAAGCTGGTCGTAGTAACTGGTGTTCTGTCTGATGTCAATATTTATTAAAAATGCAGTGATACTCTCTGACAGCTGAGCAGGAGACGAGTTGTTGCGTAGGCAGCTAACTAGACTTGGACTCTTTTCTCGTTCCAAGTCCGTCTGTGTCAATAAAAAGCAAAGCTGTCAACGACGACTCGTGCAGGTCATTCGTAAGTCCGAATTACGCACAACTAGCTTAACAGTCTCTTCAAACCTTCTATTATGTTACACTTAGATTTAGAAGAGATGTTGATTAATGTTAGACGTGGATTAATTTTGGCGGTACGTAATATCACGACACTCTTCTATCGTTTCACTTGTGACTCGTACCCCGTCGTCCGTGTAGCACCGTGTTTTTTCGACCCGAGAATAATTTCCCCGTTTTTTCCGATTTTACGTGAACGACTCGTCATTTCATTGTTTACGATCCGCGTAAAGTGTGTGTTGCTGTGTTGTATCTTATCAAGTTATTAATACTCATTGATTTCCTTTGTCTTCTCACGCTTGTTTATCTACCATGTACTACATTATCTGGAGGTATGTCAATGTATTCCTGTATTCAATAGATTCGATTTATGACTGTGTAAAGCCAGTCGGTCTCATATATAATGAACATGGAACGAATGATCGCACTGAGTACCCAAAATCCATTGACTTTACTAGTAAAGTTTGGAATGATGGCTTGGAATGACACCACCTGTGGCAATGAGAACTGCTCCGGACACGGTGAATGCCACAATGGTACTTGCTTGTGCGAGGTACTGTTCGCCAAAGATTACAATAGTCAATAATAGATTTGCATGCTCCTCGAGAGTAACTTTATCTCTCCCGTAGATTCAGTTCGACGGATTGGAATGTCATGTTCCAAACACGAGCTATTACATTGCGTTTGCGACTATATTCTTCATGCTGGCGTTCGTCTGCCTAATACAGCTCATCATGTGCATCGTTGCCGAATGGCAAAAGATGAAAGCACCGACTTTTCTTAGAGCCTGTCGCGTTACGACGCAGAAAGTACTGTACTTCATCGTCTTTCTCGCGTCCCTGATAAGGGGAGCGTATTTCACGTCACCGGTAAATACTTGCATAGGAGTATCTCGGATACAAAGATTTCTTTACATACTAACGAGATTTCCAATTTTCAATAGACTGCTTTTAAGGAAGGATGGTCCAGAAGCTTATTATCTGCATATTATCCACTCGTTCTGAGCGGATCTTCGTTGATAGTTTGTTTCTGGGCCGAGGTATTTCACTTGAGGGACGTATCGTGGGACAAGCCACAATTTCTTTCGAAATCGTTTGTGGGATTCTTTGTCTTCAACGTGTTGATATATTCTCTGCTGGTGGCAGAATTCACCACTGCTCAGATATATTCGCAGGAACATCAGGTAATCAGCGTTTTATTCTTAGAATTAGAAACTACAGCTTCAAGCGTCTACACGAAGATACTTCTTACAGAGTTTCTATACCCATGTATTCAACGGCTGTTACGCAGTTCTCTTGTTCATAGTCGTGATATTCTTCTTGATCTACGGAGTGGAAGTATATTTCAAGGTAAGTTACTTCAGAAGCAAGCTGTTGATACGAAGTATTACAAAAATAATGGAAAATGGGAATTGTTTGTAGATTCGAGGAGGCTTCTTGAATGATTACGAAAATAGCACGATTTTGAACAAGCGTACGGTTGCCGACCCAAAAATTAACGGCGAGGAACCGCCGGAAGTGACCGCGAAATTATTCGATCCTGTCCCGTGCTCATCCTTGTCTCAAGTGCAGGAGCAAATAAACATCTCCCAGCTTCATCAATCTCGCGTAGGATTACTCTCGCAGGCCCTCATGCTGTTCATCATCGGCGGATTTCTTTGCAGCGAAACGCTCAGCGAATTTTGGAAAACGAAGTGAGTCCACAATTTACGCTTAACCGTAGCCAATTGAATTTTAATAATCATTCATTTTTTCTTGTCGCAGAGTTCCCATTCATAGCAGAAACTGGCACGACGTCGTTTTCCGTACTATCGAAGTCGGGGCAATATTGTGGTTCCCCTGCGTGCTGTGGAATTGTTTCAGGTTCGTAATTCGTCGATAATTTAGTAACAGATCATTCGACTAGCGCGCTAACGTGGTACGGTACCATTTAGCCCAGAGCAGCTGTGGATCTTGAATCCGAAGCGTCTTTTAAAAAGATTGGATCACAACAGTAAATACGTGAAGGAAATCGAGCTGCAGGATAAGAGCGGTGAACAAGACGCCGCGCTCTTCTCGGACGGGGCGTCGATCAGTAGCAAAGATTGCTGGATTTGTTACGACAGCGAAAGGCAAGACGCTGGTCCGTTGATACAGCCTTGCCTCTGCAGAGGCGACGTGAGCGCTGTTCACCATAATTGTCTGCGCCGATGGTTGGTCGAGGTACGAAGCTTCGTCCTTCTTTGACATCGTCCTTCCCGATACCGTCTTGTTATCGCGTCACATATTCTATGGGTGTTTCAGAGCTCAATAAACGCTGACAGTCTCTGTTGCAAAGTATGCGGCGCGAAGTACAACGTCGAACATGCAACAAGACTGGACTGGCAGAACAGTATGACTTCGCGCCATTGTCTGCAGACGATCGCTATCGTTACGACGATGTGCGGGTCGTCAGCTGCCGCCTGGACCCTCATACAATTAGTAGAAGGGCCGATCGTTAGGATGCTCGCAGCTGGAACGGCGTTGCTGGTGATGTACGTCTGCATAAGGTAATTATTCATCTCGAAACAGGTTCCAATGGGTTAAATTATATATGATTAATCGATGCGGGACGATCTGTTTCCAGGTTTTTAAGTTTAAACACGGTGGTCGCGTATCAACGTGCCAAAATTTCATCCCTGAATATCATCAGCTCTGACAATAATGGTAATGCACACGTTTCGACTATAAGCCACACGGTCTGTGTGGACCTGCCAAAATCTGAAACAGCTACCATATAAGTAAGATTCGTCTGTCAAGGTTTGCGACGTTTTTAGTTCTCTTTCGAACGAAATGGGGAAGGAGGGAAAGAGAGATGATCGAGATAAAAATTACATAGATATAACGATATGTAATACACGTAGCATGTACGCTTCCCTGCTGTTCGTTACGTAACGTTTGATGTTACCAGTTAATCAACGAATCGGGGAACGTATATTGCGTAATTCATTGTCGTGCTAACGACGCGATTGAAGTTATTTTACGCCGATTGACTAGTCCGTTTACTAAATTGCAATAAGGTTTAAAAGATTTGGTAAAATAACTGAGACCGTTCCAACGGAGTACTTTCACTGGTTTGATCGATATTGATAGTGTGCTAGTCTTGGGAGAGTTGTTTTTAAATATAGACGTTGATAATTATTTTTTTATCGAAATTATCTAAAGGACGAGGTTTCGGTGGAAGTGAGTTCGAAAATATGGGGGGAGGTTTATTTTTGTAGTTGCCAGGCGGTAATAAAATTAAAATTCGGGATCTGGGTATCTTTTAGAGAGATAAGTGTTGTTAAACGTTGATAGAACGTGAGAACGAACGTATAGAGAAATGTTACCAATGTTGTATTACGTATCATATGTATACCTACTACATAAATGATTTGTATGATTTTCAAAATCGTCGCGTTCCCTTAAACACAGAAATAAGTTTCATTCTTAGTCGCGATATTAAATAAGTATAATTGTTCGATCGTGGAACGTCGCCGGTAATGCATTATATCTCGAATAGGAAAATGATGAATTCCCATGGTATAACTCCGCGTATATATAAAAAAAAATGTTTTATGGAGCGACGTATATAAGTAGCGAGAAATTTAAAACGAAGAATGTGTGACACACACATTTTTATGTAGATAGAAATAAGGAGTACGTTTCTTTTCTCTGCNTGTTTTATGGAGCGACGTATATAAGTAGCGAGAAATTTAAAACGAAGAATGTGTAACACACATTTTTATGTAGATAGAAATAAGGAGTACGTTTCTTTTCTCTGCGATGTATTATGGTAATTTTGTATTTGAAAATACTCGGATTTCCTATTGCGTCTTAGTTTTGTAGATTCTGTATATAGTGTACCGTAATTAAAATAATTATACGTTTCCTAGTACCGAGAGGGAACATGTATCTCCCGTACTAATCTAACACCAACAAATATCTTTCGTTGCATATCTTGTAGAAATACAGCTTCGATTACTTATCGATACAAAGCTATCGTTTATACGCTGGTTTTACTATTAACTAAAGTTACGCTTGTAGATTACGCGAATGTTAATAATTAGCAGTTTCTTAGACGATACATTGTCTGTCATGCTTATTTGTATTATAATAAATTGGTTAACGCAACAGGTTTCTATTAAAAATACGAAGTTATGATTCACCTCGAACTGAATTTACCTTATCAGATAAATAATATTGAAATTGAGTACTAAATAAAGAAGTCGAAAATAAAACGAACTTATTATACATTGTTAATTTTATTGTTATGTTTACAAAGACAATATTTAACAATGTTACATACCAAATGAAAATACTGATTATTAAAAGGCAAAGTAAATTTTTTTGATCGGTGAACGTGGAAGAGCAGATTCTAATGAGAGGGTGTCTGATTTCAGGAATGCTTCCGAGTATTCTCTCTATGTTATTCTCTCAAATAATCAATTAGGTACGCATAAGAAATACATGTTACCAATTAAATTGAATATTTAATAATGTAATCATAGATATACAGATATAACAGAACTTAAAAATATTGTTTAATATGAACTAGTAATTTCATTTCCATACCATTTCTGACATTAAATCTGCTCTGACCTGTGCAATAATATTACTTGTTGCCATGTGTAAATGTAAATGTTCGCGTCGGGTTACTTCTTGAAATCGAGGTTCTGTATATTGATGAATAAATTTTAAATGCATTCGTTATTTTGTTCAACCTACGCTGAAACAGAGAATTCGATTAAAGGACGTGTTCTGGCGAGCGATAGACAAACGAAAGGCTTACCTGCGATGCCTGCGATTGCTTCTGAAGCAAAGTATTTCACGTCCACGTCGCTGTCGGTGTTCAGCTTGTCGAGCACAGGCTTCACCTGTGTCTGCACCGCAGAAGGCTCGAGATAAGGTCCGATCTTCTGGAGAGTCTTAGCAACGTTAAATCGTACATTCGCAACGTTATCGGTAGCCATTCCGAGCACTGTCGGGAGCATCACCCTGGTAGTTATTTCCGGACCGCATACTTCTGCCAATACCTATAAAACGGGAGAGACAAATGAATGATAAGAGACCAAAGAGAGCGAAGTGTAAACGGGACAACGTTACGTACGTTAATACAAAATAGGCATGTCATCCTGTGAAGATAGTTTTGATCCCTCGACATTGCTAGAACTTTGGGTATTACGGTGTTCTGTGCCCAGTCAGGCCCGAATTTTTCTACTAATTTCTTCAAATTTAACGTGGCTGCTTCTCTGATAGCGTATACATGATCTACCAACCAAGTCATGCACAGTGAATTCAATTTCTCGTCGAAGAACTCGACTCCAAGCTGGCCAGCCAACAGTGGCATGTATCTAAGAGTATAAACAATGTTTTAATAGTCCTCGTATTATAAATATACGAATACTATAAACGTAACTTACTCTATGATAGCGTATCGTACGCGCCATTTCGAATCTTCAGCTAATTCTACGATAGCTGGTAAAAGAGATTGCGAGAGTTGTTGTATCCCTATCACTTCGTTGACGCATTCTAAATTACTGATAATATTTAAACGAACTTCTGAACAGTCGTCTCTCAGTTGTGTTAAAAATAACGGTAAGAGATGTTCGATTGTGCTGGAAATTCGAAAAATCGTTAGTTTCATACCCGAAGCAAACAAAGAGCATTTACTCACTTGTGTTTCCCCAGTATTGGACTAAGACCCATTATGACGCTGGCTAAAGCTGATTTTACGTGTTGGTTCGGATCTGACACTAGTTCCTTAACTATCGGTAATATGTTGTTCATAATAATAGATTCTTGATTGAATTTGTCGAGGTTTTGACAGAAGTCGCGGACTTTGTCGGCCGCCGCGGCTCGCACCTCGGCTTCCATGTCCTTTAACAATACTTGAAACGCCGGTACGAGATCTGTCTTCGTGATTTCTGGACCTACAGCTTTCTGAAGCTGCAAATAGAAATAAGCATTGAACGACGGGCCGTTAAGTTGCACAGCTGTCGCGAACATGAAGGAACTTACGTCGGTGAATTTGTCTGCTACCATGTAACGTACACGCCATGACTGGTCGCTGGCGCATTGTCTAAGCGTGGGCATAAGTAATTGTTCTACATCTTCCTGTGGCAACAGGGTCGCGATACTGACGCAAGCTTCGATGCCCAGAAGGCGTACTGAATCCTGAAACGTGACATTCAAAGACAAATTTAAGTAACGTATACTAAAACAATTTTACCCGTGACTTACCTGTTCATCCTGGGCCAGAATAACGAACATCGGGATCAAGTCTGCTTTCACGTATTCGAGTTCCATCACCTTCGCGAATTCGCCTAAATGCGACGCAGCCGATCGACGGGCCATCGGGGTGTCGTCTTGGCACAAGTTTCGAAAATGGTTTCTCAAACATTCTGTAACAATGAAAAGTTATCAATTTATTTCAGTCCACAGTTTTTGGGTGTTCTGCTCGTACCTTTGACTGCTGGACCGACGCGCGGGTAACAAACGCTGAATAAACCACACGCAGACGTTCTCGATGTGAACCAATCTCCCGTCGCCAAACGAATTATCAATTGCAAAAATTGCTCTTCCAAATCTTGCGGGCTGTGTTGAGCAGCGATGGTCCTCAAAGACTCTACTGCCTTATCCCGAACCACAGTCTCTTCGACTGTCGCCAAACTTTCAAGAGGTTTCTGTCATAAATTACATTTTCATTAAAACAAACCATTATGATAAATTTTATAGTTGCACGATTCACAACGAGCTCGTTGCATTATGAGATATGAATTATCAAACAGATTAATGTTGTAATGGAAATAATTATCTTCAATGTAGAACAATGCATGTATATGATATGCTATGATATGCTATGAGTCATGATTACTCCTACGATGACAAGATAAGATCTACTAAAAAGTCAAACGAAATAATACATAAATAATAAGTACCAGTAGACAGTGTACATATTCTGGACCTCCAACAAGAGGAGTAAACTGGCCAAGTTGTTCTGCCAATGCCAACAGAACCTCATCCTCGTCGTACATAGACTCAGTCAGAAATGGTATCAATTCGCTACGTGTTCGTTCGACGCCCAAGGCGAGGGCAATCGTCGAAAGTTTCTTTATCGAGTTTAGCCGTAACTGTAACATAAGACATCCCGTGATACAATCTAGCTCCCTACGATTCATTCATTGACATCCCAAACGCCTTTCTTTCCAAGCAATGGAAACGATGCTCGGGTTCGAGCCTGGCGTTGCAAAACGTTTCGACAAAGATCGTCTCGCAGGTAGTTACCGATCGCGCTCGTCATCGAAACAAGAGCGTTTAGAAGCTAATGACAGGAGTGCGAGAGAATTATTCTATCGAATGGTACGCTACCACCGTAACCGCCGTGTCTAACACTCTGATTTCTCGAGCGACTACGGGCGACACGATTGATTTACGTTTGTCGAATATAGGTTCGGAACAGTTCTCGTATTACCTGTACATCTTCGTTTTTGAGTTCGTCGATTAAAACAGCGATCGGATAAAGGCTGTCGTCCGTGGCCGAGTCGCACGCTGCCATTTTGCTGCCGATCCCCTGATTTATACGACTGTGTACCGTGTATTTTCTGTGTGCGGGGGTACGCTTATCTA
>SMSR01016058.1:167776-185899 GCA_019453355.1 Ceratina japonica | reverse complement strand
AGCCGAGTGACAGCGACGATAATCGTCGTTTGGTTGATCTCGATAACGATCGTGGTCCTCCAATCGATGCTGGACGTCGGCCCGGACTTCTGTCGTCGACGGTTCAGCGGCATAGCCATGGAGCAAATAATCGGCGCGACGATTCTAGTAGGTCTGCCGGCGCTAATCATCGGCGTTTTCTACGTGAAGCTGGTGGTTCGCGTGAGACACGCCACCAGGGGCTCGTACAAGCCGCCCGTAGCCTTCTCCTGGGACTACGAGCTGGCCAAGGCGAACATATACAGCTGCGTGGTGTTCGTTATATTCTGGCTACCGTTCGGCATCGTGATATGCGTCAACTCGTTCCGGCCGATAGGCGCCCGCGTCTTCTACAACGTCGCCTGGTACGCCCTGTCCAAGTCCTGCTTCAACAACCTTCTGTACTGCGTGGCGGACCGCCATTTCCGCAGCGCCTACGTCAAACTCTTCCATTACTGCTGCTGCAAGACTACGGTGAGTTTCTCGAGACGTACTCGCGACGGCGGCCGGAACGCGAGCGACGTCCGCTTACGAGTGCACATAATTCATTCGTACGCGAGTCCCGGCGCCTCCCGTCCTCCCGTTGGCAGACCCAACGGACGCGACGTTTACGAGCTCTAAACACGCCCGACGATCGGGACGCAGCGGTCCGAGCTTAGTGGAACGCGGTGGCCAACTTTAAATGAGTTGAAATCCGCGGAGAGCTTGAAAAGTCAGTTCGACCGCGGATTCAACCGCTTTATGGTTTGTGCGGAACATATAATGAATGCTTGCAATTACGGGGGCAATCGTTATTCCTCGAACAAAATCCTACCCAGATTTCATTTTCTAACTTTTCCTAAAAACCGTCTGGCAATCGCGTGCACTAAGCAAATCCTGCTGTACTTGTCGCTGAATGTATCCTCGTCGATACAAACGATCGCCGTCCAAAACTTCTTTCGTTCCCGGCTCTTCTCAAATGCTTCTGCGTATGATTACGTCCTCCGGTTTACATAAGTCGTTTCTTTCTTTCGATACAGGAGAATCTTGCCTATTCGAATTAGCAAGTGTAAGAGCTTCGCACTGTTGATCATGCATTCGGACCAGGGATGTTCATTCTATTGCACAAAGCTTTGTTCGTTCAAACGGCTCTGTTGCGTCGGTGCATTAGATTCCAAATTACTCGTGTGCAATCAGCACCGTAACCAATGTTTCCGTTCGAATAGAGAACTGATAACATTGCTGGGAATTCGTGTAGAGGTTCTACTGTACCACCGTTATCAACGATGGTTACTTTAGCCTGCGAAACTGCAGTTAAATAATTTTCCTCCCAATTACCGCGTTCATTTGTCAGACGAGACAGGTACTCCGTAAACTTGCACGCTACGTAATCGGAGCGATCCTGTTCTTCGGTGTTCTTCAGCAGGAAAGTACTTAAAGCTTTGGCACTAAACATCTCTGTGTGATAGACCCTTCTTCTATCTAAATGTGAATATTGTCCAGTCCATGGTGCTAAGCGAGCATCGATGCCCCGCGGGAGAGATCACGATTGACGCTGAAACGGGCAATCGCCGTCCATTGGAGAATATTGTCCTGTCTACTGTCCTGAAGGAGTCTTCCCTCCGTCTACGCATATTTCTTCCAGTTGCATTCTTCCAAGAGTCGATCGTCTCACAGTAGATTACATGCCGACGTTCGTCACGGTTGCTCTTCGGTCTCGAGTCAATTCGAATCGAGTTTTATATTTCATACAAAAATTTAGTTTCGTATCACGAGGACTTGCAGTAGATTTTCTATTTTTTTACATGCCAGCGTTTTGTGTTAGTCGGAGAGTTAGCGGTAAGATTTGATGGCTTAAATAAACGCTTTACGCTTCGCGAGTTTGTACCTTTAGATCATTAATATATTCAATTTCTTAATCCTGATGTATGAAAATTGCAAGACGCTCCTCGATCCTTTGAGTCTGATCATGAATCACGATAATTTATTTTTTAAAAGCTGAGTCTTCTAGTCAGGAATATTGAAAAGTTGCTGATCTCTGCGGTATGCCTTCCGGGCGCGGATCATCTTGAAATACCGTGCATTACCCGATGTAATAACCAGGCAGAGTACTTATCGAGGGACGAGATCTAAAGCGCGAGGCACCTCGACAGCACGTGGACGGAATTCGCATGGAATATTCTGAGGCCGTAATTTACGCTGATACACTTTAATGCTCAGCCTCGCACACGATTTAAGCAAACGATATTCCTAGTTAAATTGTTAACCGCGGTTAAATACACTCGGCGAGCACGAAAGTAATATCGCTGCAACCCTCCGAAGGGAGAGATTTAAAAGGGCCCGGTATATGTTCAGATGATTCACGCTGTTCCTCCCGTGTGACGGAGTTAAATCGCCGCGGTTAAACCGTCCCAACGAAAATCAATTTCCAGGAGGGAACGCGGAGGGGGAACGCAATTCCGTATTTTTCATTTTTCATTCGCCGAATCGTCAAAATGGATATTAAATCTATCCGGATTATACAGCGCGGAAATTAACAAATAACGTTTTTGAAAATTAATTGACAAAATCAACGTTACGTTGCGCCTCATATTTCGTTCCATTTTAAGATCAGAATTTATGGAATCGTAAAAGCGTGTTCGAAGCACGCGATGAAAAGTTAACAGCAAGTCCCAATGTTTAAATAATAAAAAAAAAAGTATGAGATGTATCTCTTTAACTGATATCGTGAACATGTCTCAAACATGGATCGAGGAAGAAAGTTTCTATTGGAAAAGAGTCTCGCCATTTAATTTTGCGGGCATTCTCGATCTATTACCGATGGGGCCGAATTTAATTACGAAATTCTTGCAACTAATTGTTCGAATTATGCGATCTAGCTTCGCTCGCAACTAATCGAATAAAGTATTTCCGCGAAGATCGAACAGTTGGAAACTTCCTAGTCAACGAGTTAATTTAGTTGAGAAGTTCTTTTATCGAATGAAGTACCTTCGTGCTATCAGTTGCATTCGTGTAATTGATATTTACAGCGTGCCTACAATTCCTTCCTAACTTTCGACGCTATCGTCTCGTCCCGCCGTGGAATTAGATATCATTGATTCATTTGGGTCCTGTCGACTATAAAACGGCTATACGTGGGTTCAACGTTAAAAATACAAGTTCACAGAAACACGGCTATAAAATCTACTTGACGGAAAAGGCCGTAAGATTCTATCATTTAGAGATGTGTCCTAATTTTCAATCGACGAACCATGCTATCCACAAAAAATCGACGAAGACTGTTTCAGAGAACATTTTTGGACAAATACCTAAACGTAGAATTTGTGAACACCAGAAAGGAGTATAGAGCGCACGAAGCAAAGAGCAAAACTAAACAGATACGACTGAATCTTAATATATTAAACGCTATTCTTGAAACGAGAGGATAATTAATGAATACTACTTATACCGTGTTATGCGATTTCAATATTATAAAAGGCTAAAGAATTTACATGTTACCCGTTCGTACGATAGATATTTAAAATATATTACCAGATGTAAGGAGGAGCTACGTACTCAACGTTTTCGTTTCCACGAATTCTTAATGGATAAATTCATTTGTTCTTGTTGGTAAAAGGGAAGATTCGTGGCAGGAAACGATGTTCGGTATGGTTTCGATTAATGGTAATCTGTTCTGTTCACGGAAAGTAATTAAAATAAGAGACGGAACGTGTTGTACATAGACCGTTCGTTTCGCAATGAGTTCTATTCGTTACTAATTACCACAGTGACGTATTTTCTAACTGTATCTATAATATATTGTATGTTACATGCCTTCTGTCAATCTGTGATCACACTTTTTAGGTATGATTGTTCAGTAGCGAGGCGCGATGCAGTTTTCAATTTTACACGGTCGCAAATTCTTACACGAAACGAACGTGCAGTGGACTCTCTTTTTTTCTGTATTACTTAGGAAAAATTCTATCTCGCGATGTGGAACGCTGCATTGGAAACCAACGTCTCGCGGACCAAAGTACTACATTTCGTAGCAGATTCCCAAACGATTTTGTCAATGAGAAAAATAATTTTTTTACTAGACGCGTGAAATTGAAAACTGAGGGCGCGCGGCGAGAACTTTGTAAAGGGTGCTGCGAGAATCCGGATTGGCAACGAGTACAAAACCTCGGCTACGGTAACTCGATCGGAAGCGTTCGCCGTTCTAAATCGGATACCGAGGACCGAGGGAAAATACCGGGGGAAATGAGAAACGCCGATGACGATGATAATGCTTGAGAAATGGGACCAGGAAAAAGTTTGTTGTAACTACTTTTCCCGGCTACTTTTTTATTATACACTTTTTTTATTCCGACTCGCCGTAAGCTTCGACGATACAGTCCGTCTGCGCGTCGACCGGTTTTACCCATTTAGATTCGAAACCGATAATGGGAATTAAATGAGGAAGAGTTCTCATTGAACTCGGATGAGTCTCGGCGCGAACAAAGTTTCGACTCGAGCGGTAAAACTGGGCGAGCGTGATTGTTTAGTTTTAATTGATGAACGCGCGGCGGTCGCGAAACTTATGTTGAAGAGAAACTCTAGCCGACCCTTTAACGAAATCATTAATGTCCGTATATGNCCGTCTGCGCGTCGACCGGTTTTACCCATTTAGATTCGAAACCGATAATGAAAATTAAATGAGGAAGAGTTCTCATTGAACTCGGATGAGTCTCGGTGCGAACAAAGTTTCGACTCGAGCGGTAAAACTGGGCGAGCGTGATTGTTTAGTTTTAATTAATGAACGCGCGGCGGTCGCGAAACTTATGTTGAAGAGAAACTCTAGCCGACCCTTTAACGAAATCATGAATGTCCGTATATATATATACGTAAGATAAATCGCGCCTAAGACGATAATATATATAACGTAACGATTCATTTATTCTAGTCACTCGTTATCTTTATTGTTACGTTCATTGATGATTCATCCGTTCCCACTTGAATTCGTTCGCCGATATCCCAGTGGATTTTCTATTTAACGTTATTCGCGTAGACATAAGGAAATTAATTAACCGTATTAACCACGCCTACGACACGAATACTCTATCAATTGTACATGCAATTTAAGGATGTAAATAGCGAACGTTAATTATCACGTGAAATCGACAGGCACTGCATGCGTGTTCGTATCGCTTGTCGTAAAAAAATAAATTATATGCATATCTCTTTAAATTCGGATACATATACTTACCGTATTTTTCGTCTGAGCAATTTATGCAGTGTCCGTCCAGTGGTACACTTTTCAAACTCTTACTTTGTAACAGAGAATGTATTTCTTTAACTTGTATAATAGACGCGTGTCCGAAGGAAAATCTGGAAAGTTATCGTTCCTTTCTTTCGATTGAAGTAGAAATAGCGTAGCTTTTAAAGCGAGGTAATGAATAACAAAGGCAACATTCCTTTCACTATTTCTTTTTGCTGTACCTCCCGGTAACTCTGTCAGACGTTCGAACAGATCGATGAGTGGCCAATTATTTCTGCGTGCAAAAGGTTCTATTGTCGTTCTCTGCAGTTTGCATTTACGAGGATTTAATGACGTTCATGCGAAACGTCGACCGACGAGGTACCCGAATAGAACTGATAGACGCACCGCGGCTGAGGTCTTAATTAATTAAGTCACTATCATATCGGCGTTGCACATCATATATTTCTAAGATTTAATTATTATTAAATACTACACGCGTTTTGTTACTGTGAGCTTTTGTAATGACATTCGCGAAAATCACGAATCGTTTGCACGCGATATGTGGTGCACCGATACGTTCACGATACTCCTAATAAATGTACACGTACGTAAGTACTTGACATCTCGAAGAACGATTTCTAAAGTTAAATGTTTTCTCAGGTAGTCAAAGAAGAAGACTGCGATTTGATATGACGAAAATTTTGTTAGAACAGCAATTGGCAAGAAATAAACTAGAAACCCCCTCTGACGTTGATTCAATTTCATTGTAATAATAAAAAGTTCTGAATCGTTGCCCGACTGTCTGGCTAGATTTATGACTTTCCCGACGAGATTGTCAAGAACTATTATTATAATACACCTAAAACTTTGAGGACCACGAGCTCACAATAAAGTTTCTCTCGTTTTCTTTGTATAACCGTCGTGCAAGGTGTCTGAAGCGAGGTCTGCTTCTCATCATGTGAAACGACGATTCTACTACGTATAACTCGCTGTAACGTAATCGATAAGCAAGTAAACCGAAAAGCAAACCATATAAAATTGATGTTGTGCCCGAATAATAAGTGTCCATGATAACAAGTTATTTAACCATCGATTAGAACGATTAGAAGCTAGGCGATAGAATAGTTACGATCAGTGTTAGTCTAGCTGAGTAGATGAATGTTACCAGAATTATAATTTAAAGCAATGCGAGATTTGCTAGTCGATAGTAACACCGATATGAAACACAAATATGTTTATTTTTTACTGAATGTATTTCGCATTGATGTATCTTTTGCAAGCGCCGGCCTAGGCGTTATTAAAAATTAAACAGAACAAAACCCTTGCTTCATTTCATGATTGTACTCAATCGCCGACTGTGGAAGTGTAGATTTTATAATCTTGTAATAAAGGGACTTGCTTTTTAGATTGGTTCATCTTTACGTAGCTACAAATTGTAGTTGAGTTTGCACATACATATATTAACAATAGAAGTAGATGTAGACTATTTATGTTGATATGCTTCCGGTCTATAAATTCTTTTTAAATAGCTACTCGCTATTTTAGTTATATATTTTATTTATACATTTTCGATCTACTTTTATCATGTTCTGCCTGACATTTAAACCTGAGTTTCACTGTTCCTCAACGCACGGCGCTGTGACCGAAATTCCTCTACACACTGCTTCTAGCAAAGCTTGGAATTATAACAGTTCCTAATTTTATTTCAATATTTCCAATCATTTATATAAAATGATGAGCACGTTGCGTGTTTAAAAAGGCAACGAAACAGACCGAGAAACTCTATTTTATCTAACGTTTCGCACGATTAAGGTAAGCACCTAAGCAGAGGTTATTATTGCACTCTTAACAGAGGATCTTTACTCCCTTTGGATTTGATTTCGTAGGCATGGACCCAGAATTCCTTTCTAGACTGATACCACAGAATAAAGAGCACGTGCGTCCAGCGTGCAAGAAATGTGGATATGCTGGACACCTTACATATCAATGCCGGAATTTTATCAAAGTGGACCCGAACAAAGAGATTGTTTTAGACGTTAGCAGTACCAGCTCTGACAGTGACGAGAATTATGTCACTCCTTTGACTGAACTACGGGAAAAGGAGCTAAAGAAGAAACTCCAGGAAGCTAAGAAGAAAAAAAAGGAGAAGAAGAATAAGAAAAAATCTAAGAAGCGTAAGAAGTCAGACACTAGTGACAGTGAATCAGATTCAGAATCTTCCAGCGAGGAAGAGAAGAAACATAAACATAAGAAGAAGAAAAAGAAGTTGAAACATAAAAAGCATAAGAAGCACAAGAAGGATTCGTCGGACAGTGATTCTGATAAGAAAAAATAATTTCATTTGACTGATCGCTAGCTGCTGTAAATACTTAAAATGTACATAATACCATAAAGTCTGCGAGTGACTATATAAAACTGCATTTATGCACTGTCTTTAATTTCCATATGTAAGAGGAATGAATATAGTTTTATATTCATCAGTAAATGTATTCTGATAATTAAAAATGATTTTGTCTCATGATCATAAGAATAGGAATGTGAGTTTAAATAAAGAAATACCTGACTGTACGTTGTATAGATATTTTTACCTTTAATTTTTAAAAATTTATAACCTTGTCGATTTGAATTTGGAAAAATAACCAAAGAACACGTGGGTCTGCTCGCGCAGTCGCGATACTAAAAGAGACGAGAGAAAACTAAATAGGTTAGAATGGAGCAAGCTTCTCTTTGTTTATGAATGGATCAGTAAAGAAAAAACATGACGCGACACGCAAGGAATTGCACAGCCGGTGCTGTTTACACCTATCACGAAAAGAAGAAAGATGCGTCAGCATCAGGATACGGTACGAACACGCAAAGAGTCGGCAAAGATTCCGTAAAAGATTTCGACTGCTGTTGCCTGACGCTGCAGCCTTGCAGAAATCCTGTGATAACGTTAGTATATCTCACGTTTCAATCGTCTGTTTCCTTGCCTGACTTTACCACGTTAATTTCACGCTTGTAGTAAGGACGGCTACTTGTTTGATAAAGAAGCGATCCTAGAATACGTTCTAACCAAGAAGAAGGAGTACGCGAGGAAGCTGAAGGAATACCAAAAACAAAAGCAGCAAGAACAGGTAACTAAAAATATACTAAAGATTAGTGCTCAAATATTATTTCGTATTTTGTAATTCAGTTTCTTTCATAGGAACAATCAAACGAAAAAACTGCAAATGAAGAGCTACAGAAATTGCAAAACTTTCTAAAAGGAGAGAAGACCATCGTTTCCAGAAGCCAGACTACAAACAATGAGTCGAGCTCATCGGTTTCGAACATGAGCAATGGCAAAGATAAAATGTTACCAAGCTTTTGGATCCCTTCCAAAACGCCAGAAGCAAAGGAGACAAAATTACAGAAACCAGACAAAACAATTTATTGTCCTATCAGTGGAAAACCATTAAAGATAAAGGATCTCATTCCTGTGAAATTTACTGAAGTAAAAGACCCAGATGATAAAAAATCTTTGATTGTTAAACAAGCAAGATATATGTGTCCTATCACATACGATATTCTCAGTAACAGTGTACCATGTGCAGTTATAAGGACTACGTAAGTATACCTATTTCATCTTTATGTTAATTGATAAATAATAACTATTTTTTTTTTATATCTGTTTAGAGGTGACATAGTTACAATGGAATGTGTAGAAAAAATTATAAAGAAAGATTGGATCAATCCATTGGATAGTACAAAATTGACTGAAGCAGATATCATACCTCTTCAAAGAGTAAGTATTGAAAGTATGATAAGAAAGTCATACGTCTAAGCAAGTCAAATGTCTAATATTAAAACTAATTTCATTTCAGGGTGGTACCGGCTATGCGGCTGTTAATGATTGCTTAGAGGGTAAACATGAACGACCAGTATTACAAGCATGAGTTACAAGAATATCTCAGAAATTTTATATACATGTAATATAGAAACCATATTTCAATTTAATAAACTGTTTAGTCGTACAAAATGTGTGCTAAGGTAAAAACTCACCGATCTCAGCTTGTAGATACCATTGCATCCGGTCCTGCCGGCCCTTGGTCCTGTAGCCCTTTTGGCGATCATCGACGGTCACTCCAATGCTATAAAATAATGCTAAATCCGATACGTAGGTTTAGATTATTTATTAAACTGCATAAATAATCTACTTTAAGCATAATTTTAGCGTTCGGAAACACGTAATTTCACATTTTTGTTGTGTATTATATAGAGCGTAAAGGTGACTTACCGCCATTCTACAGAATGATTTTTGTACGATATTTTTTACGCCGTCTTCTGTTTGCGTAGAACACTACTTCCTTCCGCAACTCAACAAGTACCAAAATGTCCATAACTCAATATTAAACAATGTAAAACAACGAAAAACATCTAATTTCCACACCTACCGTCCAATTTGAAAAAGATTTGAACTAACAATGCAACTACTTACTAACCGTCTACTGAACATCGACCGATACGAGTCGTAACGGTCGTGACGTGATTGGTCAATTTCAAGAATTCTTTCCGCCAACCGCGCGGCTCCTTTTCCGCGCGCAATTTATACGTAGCTTATCGACCCGGGATCCATGTTAACATCCTTCGGAAGGTGTCGCCATCTTAGGCAGCGCGATTTTTTAAAGCGTTCCGAAATTCTGTCGTTCCGTCGGCCAGGCGGCAATCTATGAAGAGTTAGTGCTCATGTAGTGCTTGCGCGCGTTCCTCGGAAACTAGTCTTTCGTCTCCGTTCGTTTTTATTTCTCGTTACGCGAAAAGAATCGAGTGCCGAGATCGGTGAAAGAGTGTCGAAGCGGTGATGATTTCTCGGCAGTAAATAAGAGGTGAGTGTCTCCCTGCGTGAGTGTCACTCGGTCATTATCAGACGTTTGTTCGTCGCACGTGTAAACCCACGGCAATGACCAAGTCCACGATACGTTTTGTTCGCGAAATTTGAAACTTCGTCGGTTCCAGAACAATGAGGATCAGATGTGTAGCCCGCGTTATCCTGTCCGTCGTACGGTATCGTACACAAGTTTCCATCAACATCGAGTCTACGATAGATTCGGGAAGTAGGACATGCAAATGCATTGATTAATTGGCTATCGACAGCGATAACGCGATCAGTGCAAGATGGATGAAATTTCGGCGCGTTTTCTGCCTCGTCCGAGGAGGTACGTGCGTCAACAACGGATCGTTTAACAAACAAAGCCGTGACGTTATATAAGAAAAATGTCACGCATTAGCTGTACCGATATATATTTGAAAAGCTTATTTTCTGCTTTTCGTTTGCGCGTTCGCGGGTTTAACGCGATTCCCCACCATTGTACACCGCGACGTCTCATTTTTCACGATCCTGCATTTTCTGCCAGCGTCGACCCCGACGCATCGCGTACACGTTAAAGCATTTCCTATTTAAATAAGGATACTTCAACGAAAAACACAAGAGGCGAAGAACGCCTCGTTGCGTCGTCCAAATCGATTTTAACTTATCGATCGTATTGATTTTCTCTTGTCTCCCTGTACTTCGAACGTTGCTCGCGGTTGATTTAATCTAAACGATTGAAATCAAGACCGTGTACATAGTACAATTGACGTACGATCGAAGCAGGACGCGAGACAGTTTAAAAACTGAATTCGCACCTTATGTCTGTAAGGAGCTACGCGAGTGAACGGACCATTAGGTATTATTAACGATAAGGATCAATTCCTGAAAGGCAGCGTTATTGTTCTTAACTCGCGGTTAAACATTCGTTTATATACAATTGAAGTCGTAAAGACAGAACGTATCACAACGATCTAGTTTACTGGCAAGCGCGATGTAATTTACGCGCATTTACCGATCATCTTGTTCGCGACGATTAACGATATCTAATATAAACCCCTCATAAATAATTGATAGACCCGCGCTTGAGAAGAACTCCATTACGTTGCATTAATCACTCGGCGCGTTAGATAAAATAGAATGTGTGTCGGCATACAATAATGCGCTATCCAATAGTAAGATAACTTCCATGCAGATAGCGATGACTATTTATGTTTGCATATATATATGTATATATATATATTCATATTTGCAAGTATTGTATAATGCAAGCGCACACGCGTACGTACGCGAAACCTTGTTATATCACTAAGCACATCTGCAGGCCGTCTCGTCTACACAACCGCGAAATGTGTAACGTGCATGGATTCTTACATGTGCTCGCGACTGACAGTGTGTAAGTGAGCGCACGTAATAGAAGGTTAAGCTAGGTTGACCGACCATGATGCGGAGTGCATGCGTAACGAATAGTTCGCGCCGGCCGCGGTCGTACGTGAGAGCAAAAACACGATACCGCGGTGCATGTGTTTTCGTGCACGCGTCGATGATAAGCTGCGAAACAACGTTATATCATCGTCTACGAGTAGCGCACACCGCGTATATTGCGACACGATCCCGCCGCAGTTCTTTCACCCATCCAATTTGGCGACGGGGAGATCGCAGATGCAAATCGATCGCGTTTTAACTTGCCGATTACATTAATCGGCCGCCGCCGTGTCAATGCCTCGATGAACTTGAAACGAATTAATCATTCTTTAATTACGGCTTGAATAATGCGATTGGTATATATATATATATATATATATATGTATGTAGTTCGTTGTTTTCGTTCGTGATGTCAATTGAAACAATAACTTGTTTCACTTCTCAACAATAATTAGGTACGCGTACTTGGAAGTTTTGTAAAAACACGTGAAATCCGTAGTTTACTTATCGCGGCTGTCACGATGTTATATTGCGTTCGTTAAAATTTCGCATTGACCTTCTCACAGCTGTTTACTATTACTAATAGCCCGTCGCACAAATAATTAGCGTTATTACTATTCTTCCGTAATCGTAATATGTACATCGGCTGATTACATAATTGATATGCTAAGAAACGAAGACTCATTCCAGGGACTGGTGCCCCGCAGATAAACCGATTTTCGCTTTCAGAACCGCCGCGGCTCGTTCATTAACAACGAAGTTAAAGAGAAAGTAGGAACTGGCGGCGGTTCACTACCGTACGTGGTTCGCCTTTGTTGTATCTACTAGACGTACTAAACTACTGACCTCTCTTCTCAAGAAACGTGTAGGCACGCCCGTGCGCCTAAGCGCAATCGTAAATACGCCCGTCACGCTTGTCATACACACGGGCGACTTCTATCCCCTGTCAGACTTATCCATTCAAGCTTTACTTGATGTGCATAAATTCTTACCACATCGAGCCCCTTCGAATTCGACGAGTCACGTTTACCTTATTAATTATTTACACATTTTTCAGATCGCCAAACGGAGGCTCTCTTTTTTATTATGTAATCAGGATCACAGAAGAACCTTTCCTTCGAAAAGTTTAAAAGTGATTTCACGATACCGGGAAGCAGCCGTCGTTTGCACGATATATATGAGCCATAATTTTCTTCTTCGTCATCCGTTCATTGAATTACGGCAGATTAATGGATCGCGGAAAGATCCGAGCCGATTAGATCCTCGCGGCGAGGAAGCCGCGACGATTCCTTCCACTCTGATTTTCCTCCGGGAGAAGTTTCGGCCGGAGAATTCTCGGCGATTAGGTGAAAATTACGAGGCGAGCGGAAACTGTTAGTCACGATCGCTCGTTAATAAATGTATAGTTGCCCGGTCACCAATGCTTCGTATACACTTTAAACGTTACGTAATAGATCTTGCGTGTTTTGCGGTGCGCATTACCTCATTCTCGAGCATGGCGCGGTCATTTTCCCACCGTGGGCTACCCTCCCTCCTCGCTCAAATACGCGTGAACTTGTTTCCGCTTCGGGAAAGGCATTTCCCTTATCCTTACGAAATTCAAAACAGGATGTGAGACACTTTGTCATTTGCAATTTTAATTGATTCCTCGAGAAAATCGTTCGTTCACCGGAAAACCGAATCCCGTTCGTATAGAAATATTATTACGTCTTATTTCAATGGTTCTCCTAACGTGCCGGTCGGACAATTACGGTCTTTTTTTCACCGTTGATCGCGGGACGATCTACGGATCGTTGAAGTATTTACGTAACGTAATATCGGTCATGCACAAATCGGGGGGAAAAAGTGAATCATCATCGATTACACTTGCTAGGCTGCAACATAGGCGATGGCTTCCTCGTTAAACCTTGAATAAGTAATCTGCCCCTGAGGTGATACACCGCGCGATAAAAGAGTCGCCTAATTGTAGGCTTTCCCGATATCGCCTTCGCTCTTAACAGAATTTCTCAGTGAAAAAGGTCCCGCAACAATGCGCTCGTAATCTTGACTTTGAAAACGAAACGCTCGTACAATTCTAATTGCCTAAATATTTATTCACTTTTCGCAGGTTTACATTTAGCAGTAAATATGTGTTTTCTTTTGCGGTTGTCTCGAACCTGGTCAAATGTTGCGATTGACATCGCGGTATTTGTTCTCGAGTAGACGCCAACCGAATATTGCATAATTGTTCCCCAGTCATTATACCGGAAACATAATCTTTTACTTCATAACATGAGTGTAGCTCAGTTCCCGGCTCTAGTCAAGTTAATAACGTTGAATCAATTAAACCGGCTTATTCTTGAATCGTTTAATATACGCAGACCATCGTGAATAAACATTTTACCAAGACATTTACAAAAACAGCTGACACGTAACAATTATTTAGAATTTATATCTACTGCCAAGGATAAATATGTCCAACGTTTCGATTGGTCTCTGCATCGGAGTCTTGTTATTCGTAGATATGTATCAGACCTCTCGACCTCTTTCTTACTTAGACCGTACTGGACACTAGACGCACTTGCATTTTCTCGGGAAGTATGAGTGACCTAATTTCGCACGCGCTTTTATTTCAGACACCGACCTTTTGAATCGTCGTCGAGCTCTTTCCCTTGTCGAATCAATGCGTGCAGAATTTCAAGAATCGTGTCCGCGAGACTGGAAGTTACGGTCGAAAAGACTTTGTCACACGAAGGTTCGTCGTTTATGATACGGACTCTGTATCTCTTCGCATTTCATGGTCGGTCAAATACCTCGTCCCGAACGGGTATATCAAAAGTCGATCGAACTCTCGTTCTAAATTCCTCGAAACGAGACGAGTGTGACTTATATCCGTTCGCATTCTCACGTACATAATTAATCTCAGTTTACAGTATGGATGCACGCGTGCTTTTTTACTAATACTTTTTATTCACGCATCGATAAGTGGAAACGGAAAGAATGTTATGTTAATCGCGCCGTATTGCCTAAGAGTGTGTCATCATTACACAATCTTGAATGATCCGATTTTTCCGGGAACTCGGTTTTCCTTAAGTCAAATTTAGACGAGTCCGGGATACATTTTCGAATTCCATCGAGGCGAGAAATTGCTTATAGAATTTTGAATTTTTGCAGCGATTCGACCTCCGGCCTCGCGTTCCGAGCTGCGAGTGGTGTGACCCAGTCAAGATCGCCGGCGGCTAATCAGAAACCGTGGTTTGCACGGCGGATTCGAAAAGGTCAAAGCGTTTCAAATGCAAATAACATTTCTCCCGTAAGGGTACATAATACCGGTCGGTGATTGCACCAGGAGGCGTGCGAGTCCAGTTGGTTATAACGTTGTTTTATGCCCGATAATAATTATTCGCGTCCCGGCGCGCGGAACATCAAATTCAATTCCGAAACCATTGACCGAGCCGCGTCGAGACGCGTGTTGCATTCACTGCCGGCTTCACTTTCCCCGTGTGCCCCGCTGGATATCAGACACGACCGCCGGCCAACGTTCCCTCTGAATTCTTACTTTCGCACCGTTGACCGATATTCATCAAGCTCAAACCAAACGTTCCAGCTTTAACACCGGCCACTAGGAAACATCGTGTACAGCTTCCCGTGACGTCTTCCGTCGGACGTTGGTCTCTACGGCACGCTTCTCTTTCGTTGAGCGAATGGAAATCGTCGATCGTGAAGGCGATCGGGTCGCGTGCGTGTAAAAAGGCTGCCGGCGAGATAAACGAAGTCCAATTGCCGCAAATATTTAAAACGACGGCCTTGCGTGCGCCGGAGTCAGTTCCTGGCGAAGTTTTACGTCACAGGTCAAGCACATAGGGGACACTGAAAGCGAGTCGCACTATCGGTGCTTCGAACAGTTCATTACGTAATGCAGCATTGATAAGGAAATAAGTTGGTCGCCTTGACATTGCTGTCTCGTAAATACGATCCAGTTGTTCTTTACCGAGGAGGATTCTCGCCTCGCCTCGCGTCACGTCGTCGGTTTCAATAAACGCGGTCGCGCGATCTGCACGAGCGGATGACGGACCTTTGAAACGAGCTACTACTGGCTCGAGCGAGTGTAACTTCTCGCCGGCCGGCCATCGCCGAGCATCGTCCGCTGAATTCGATCGGTCGATTGAAATGCACATAGGTTACGCAATAACCGTTCGCCACGATAATTACTCGGGAACGAGCCTTCCCGATGATGCCTCGCTAACGATCACGACCGAGACGCGTATCAAACGCTGCTAGGGTTCTTGTCGAATTCTTATGCAAACCGCGAAACGCAGATCCGTTTCATCCCCTGTCCCTCGTCGCTCGCGTCTTCGCTCGGTAGAAAATTCGAAAGGTACACGATCGTTATCGTAGCGCATCAGACAAATCGTTACGTAACCGAGTTAATGCGAATCGCGCGAGCGATCGTGTACAGAAGTTACGATGATTTTATAATAGCCAAATAGATTGAACGTATTATATCATAGAAATACGCACGGTCTGCGCGCGTAACAGGTTGATCGACTCTGTTGATTACGTTACATTATATTATGCACGCGTAAATAAATACGCGCGCGAGGCGTTAGTAGATTTTTGTATACATGTGCCTCGCGCGCGATGGAATCTGTTCCTTCATCGATCGCAGGAATGACGAAACGCAGAAACCTGTTTCCTCGGGTGCTAAAGTTTATACTTAAAGATGAGCCGGCTTAAAATACCCGTATCTTATAATAATCGTTGATATATGACTAGAAATAATTGAACACTCGTTTAGAATCGCGGTATAATATATTATATTGGATCCTCGAAAAGGTCGTGTTCGCACAGTCTTTAATCGAAAAACGTACTTTCACTCGGCCATTTATAGATCACTCGCCGAGAAGAAGTTCGGAATATATTAATACTGTCATAATAACAATGTCGTCGGGGTTCGCATATTGTAGTATCTGGCTTATGAATGCCATAATAGGTTCGGAAACTCGAGGATACAGATGTTGAAAGCGGACGGGGTACCGTGTTAAGTGAAAAGATTCTAACGACCCTTCATTGCCACCTGACACTCTTGTGTGCCTATACAAGCGTAATCCTATCGTAAATATAATATAGTGATTCGGTCTTCTGTCCATTCAATTCCCCACAATTGGCGCAGCGTCAATTTCATTTCATCGTTTCCTCCGATTAATCAGAGATATTTTTGATGCGCTCTCGCATGATCAGTCAACAGATGAACTTCTCGAAACGAATTTAAACGGAAATCGTTCGATTAAAAATGTAGGAACAACTGAAATATCCGCTCGGGTCGGGGTTTACCTTCGTCCTCCGCTCCACCTGGCTCCTCCGATTCTCTACATCGCCGTTGTTTAACCGACGAATGGGCCGTTTTTATGACTGGCCGATGCGGCGATAGGGGATGTCGTCGGCAAGACATAATCTGTCAGGCGCAGACTTGATGACGTTTATGTAATCACGTGGTTAAATTGTTGTACTGTTGTCGGTACGCTTATGTAACCGGAATTCAGCAGCACGAAAATGTGCACCACGATCAGCGGAATATCGTTCCAGTAGATTCACAACCCCTGGCAACGAGTTTTGCAAGGAATATTAAATATCGGATCCGTAGGACAATCTATTGTTTTATACATTAACTTTCTGCCGAGAGAACTGCATTAGATATTTGTAAATGTCTGCATCGAAATTTTAATTAGACACGTGGGTGTTGCCCGTTTCCGTTTTCATGATCAACGACTATACGTGTTGTAACAGGGAAATTCGACTTTTACGTATGTCCTATCGTGCCTACGATCGAACTATTAGATCACGTCTGAGAAAACGCTGTTATGCCGAAAGATAGAGCAATTGATAATCGTTTTCACGCCTGAGCGAACTCTGAAATTCTCGGCACGCGGTAAATTTTGACGTACAGCCTCTATTAATTGTTGAGCAATGTCGAGTATAAGTTATTTAGTGGACTCGGCGATATTCATTTCCAATATACGTAGGAACGTTTGTAAATGATGTCGTTTATCCCCCTGTCTCGATTTAACGGTTCGCGCGTTTGAGGAGGGCCGCATTTCTTCTCCGAGTGAACGATCCGGGTGCTTAATTAATGAGTTATCGGGCCAATTATAAAAACGTACAATAACCGAAAGAAGTGAAGTCCATTGATTTGTCTCCGAGTACCAGGTGTCTCGCGAACACGCTCGAAATTCATTTGCCTTAGAATTGTTCGTTGACGACAGCCGTTTCAATTAGATTTCGTATTCTACTATTTACACACGAAGTATAAACGTAAGCCGAGTCGTTCTCATGGTATATCCTTTCTTTGCAATTTTAATCGCTGCTCGACACATAGTTTCTGTTCCAATGCCGCGCGACGTCCGGCAACCGACGCGAATATTTGTTGTCGCGAGACGAGTATCAAATTCTTGCGGATCGACAGATTCAAAGAACAATTTTAAAAGAACGTCAAGTAATATTACTTCACTCCTGAAACCTTTATAATGGATTCTAAGTGACACGGTACTTTGTGCCATGATTGCAGATCATTGGGCCATGCAGCCAGATGAAGAGACGTGTGGAACTGCCCGAAGCAGATTTGATGGTACGTACTCTACAATTTTCTATCACTTATGATTTAATGAACAGTTTCTTC
>SMSR01016058.1:70322-152154 GCA_019453355.1 Ceratina japonica | reverse complement strand
TACGTGACTGCACTGACATTTTATTCGCAGTTTCATATGCACCGTTGCAATTATTCATGTCCTGACATTTCTCGCGAAAATTGAATTATCTTTTTTTGTTTGTGTAATACACGATAAGGAGTACAGGAGAGAAAAATCGCTCTCCACAGAATCGTAATCGTGGCCAGAATGCAATTAAAAGGTAGGATAATCGTTGCCGCGAGTGTCACGCTTACGTAATAATTATGTACTTGGTGACGTTTTCTCTGACATATCAGTTGAAACCTTTGGAACGAGTTTCTCGGAAACGACTTCGTTTCGTGTCAATTAATTTTCGTTCAATGAAGTCGCAAGACGCGAGCCAGGTTCGAACATCGTCGACGACGATTCGACGGTGTCCAAATTATGACTAGCCATTTTAAAATGGCCCTCGAGACAACGTTTGAGCGTGTCCACTAATCGAGAACATGAAAATACGCTCGTAAGCGAAAAACCAGTTTGCGTTAGATCCTGTCGCTGCAAAAGTTGCATTAATCAAATATCCGCGTTGTGCACGCTACATGCCTGGATTCCTTCTTTATTGTACTAAAACTGGTTGCTGATTTGCATCTTGTTTATCAACAGGTAAGCACCTCGCTACCTGTTTTATATTCGAACTCGGCAAGAAGCGATTCATAAGACGTAAAAATAAAATCTTTAATGACTCGTTTCTCAAGTATCCTCCGACGAGTCAGTCGCGTCTTTTTAAAAGTTTCGCTCGGCAATATACTAAAATTCGACGGAAGCCTAATGACTATCTTCGATATTAATCCCACAGATGAAACATCCATTTTGTAACAATGAATAGGAAACGGTCGATTTTGTTGTCATTGCAGAAGTTCGTGTCCTACGGTATACTTCGGCGATATAGGTACGGGATCGGGGGTGGGAAAAGTAACCAGCGCCTCGGCGGGGGGTGGCGAAGGTCTCAGCCTGACTCCAACCCCCGCCAGCAACAGCAACAACGGAACCACCGCCGCGCCGAGCACCACTGGCGCGACCACCCTTACCATCGCCACCCCGACCACCGCCAACGAAACCACCCCGCAGGTCGTAACGGGGGCTGAACCGCCCCCGCACATGGAGACACCCTCGACGATGGTCCCCGAGCAGGCGCCCGCCCCCGGTCATCACTACCGTCAGCACCATCATCACCACCATCATCATCACCAGCGTAGCACCTCGACCACCCCGAGCCACGGCCAAGCGACCGACACCTCCGAGGAATTCGTCACCGTGTCGAAAAAGCGCAAGCTTTCTTGCCAGTAAGTTCAATTGCGAGAAGTTCCACGCGCGACGATCGAACGAGTCGACACCGCGAACGTTTTTCCATTGCGCATACAAAATCTGCGGCAAACGTTTTTCGACGAGACGTCGAAAAACGATTGTGCTCGGATAATGCCGCGGGAAAATATAATCGACTAACCACTCTGTTCCGTACAAAACCAGTTCGGAGCGTAGGTGGAAGTCGTACAGCTATTACATACATCGACGCGGCACCCGAGCGACGGCGGTAGAACGCCTCGTCGTCGTCGCGGGCGAAGCCACCGAAATGCATTCAGAAGTGACATTTCCGTCTACAAACATCTTTCTGGCCCGCGCCCTCACCCTGTCCCTCGCCGACGCCCCGGTTCTTGTTAAACGAACAAGTAATTACCAATCAAAGGTGTCGGTTACCCGCTCAAAGGGTTAACTTAATCATTAACAGAACCGAAGATTTCCGTCTCCCGGGAGCAGCCGGCTGGTCGAAATTGCTACGCTTTCATATTACCTCTGACCGGAATCTAACCAATTTCACATCTATGAACTAACTAAATTGCGATATAAAGCGATCGGGAGCAAGTCTTTGGCCTCGGGCTTTGATCCTTTACTCATTTTTATCGTCGAGCTCGATTTGTCCGCGAGAATATACGTATTGCGCGATTCGCTAAATTAATGTAAAGTGCATTAGCAGAGTGACACAAAGCTCCGAAGGAAAAAATACGAGAAGCTGTACTCGAGTCGAACTTGGGGAAATTCTCCGTCAAAGGGGTAAACGCCCCTTGTACCGGAAGAAACTGTTCCAGTGGTACTCGGTTCCTTAACAGTTCAGGGCGCGGGTAGGTCTTCCCCAATTATTATTCCACGCGCGGAGTTCTCGAACCCACGCTAATTTCCGTCGAAATATACGTACGACAAATATAATAAGAAATGAATGTCGAATTCAACCCACGCGGGTCCCTGCCTTCTCCCGTCGCTGACTCGTACTACTTAACTCCGTACAGTAACTAATAACTATTTTCAAGTATATTTAACAGCGATCAAAGCAATCGTTTCGCATGGACCGTTTCTCTCTCTGTTTCAGCGACGGCAGTGACCTGTTGGACGACACGGGGGACGATGCCAAGTCTGTTCGCACAAACGACGACAGCAAAAAGTAAGTGAAACGAGTCAACAATAATCGACCCGTGAAAAGTGCTGCGCGCGGATAAATCTTAGAATTGAGGATCTGATTTGAATCGGTGTTAAACGCGATTTATTATCGATTGATCGACGATTTCGTACCGCGTGCCACGGTGAAAGTGTTTTACTTTAATGGGAAAAATGCGATAACGCGGTGCGCCGCGAGAAACCGCACTGTGGCTCAAAGCTTGCACTTGGACGCCGGTTACGTGGTATTATGTCAGTTATTGCCAAGGTAAGTGCCACCTTGACCCACCTCGATTCTTTCCTCCGGCTTCATCGGCGACGTCATTAATCCAATCAGCGGCGACGGAGATTATGAACGATGAAAAAGTCAGACCGTTTATTTTACACACCCTCGACGTCCCAGAGCCTCGACGATTATGGCCTAATCGCGGGCTGAAATATTTTTCTTCCATGGCGGATGCATAGTTCGACTATCGCCGATTCACGGTATAATACTCCTATTCAATTTTTTAATAATTTTATCGATCTAAGTAAACAGCAATCGTTATCTTCGCGAGTCTCAAGGTTTATTTAATCGGTAAACCTGTGATTTCGAATGCGAAGTAACGTCACTCTTACATACACACCTACTCGGAACGAGACTAGTACTCTGTACTGAAAATTACTCATCGCCAAAAGTCAATAGTAAATCGCTTCATTAACTCGATCGACGATCAAGCGTTACACCTCTTGAATGAATACGTTCGATTACGCGGGCGTTAGGTTAGCCGCGTTTCTAGCGAATTCCTAGAACGAGTCGTGGTCCGCTTTGTAAACCGAAACTGGTTTCTCGAGACTTCCGCCCGGGCAATTGATCGCCACGGGATATGAATGCGAATTCCTCGCAGACAAATCACCGACGTTCGCTGACAAAAGCATCGTTTATTAGCTGAATCGCCTTTTACAATCGATTCACCGCGCGACGGCCAGCGGTGGACGAGACCGAGAAGAGGAGATCTCGAACTTCGATCGGCCACGATTTCGTAAGAAAACTTACGAGACGAAGTTATAAAATAATTTACTTGACGCTCGATTTCTTGTTTCGATGGTCGTTTCGTCGAATGTAATACGATTAGAAAGTGGAGCGCGCAGGTAGCGTTTTGGAGATGATATTACGAGTATTCCGATATCGTCGTGTCAGCGGATGTCTCGACTCGCTTCACTCATCGTGAGCGCGACGGAATCGTGAAAAGAAATGTTTAAAATCTACGATACTACGTTTTACAGACAGAACCACAGCGAGATCGAGAAGAGGCGGAGGGACAAGATGAACACGTACATCACGGAGCTGTCGGCGATGGTGCCGATGTGCCACGCGATGTCCCGGAAGCTCGACAAGCTCACCGTGCTCCGCATGGCCGTCCAGCACTTGAAGACGATCCTCGGGGCCGTCACCTCGTACACGGAGGGCCACTACAAGCCGGCGTTCCTCAGCGATCAGGAGCTGAAGACGCTGATACTTCAAGTGAGTGTCTTATCGAATCTCCGAGTCCGCGCCGCGAATTTCTTCCCCGGGCATTTTGAAATGTCACCGTTCTAGAAGGAGCCCGGGTAATCGACGGGGAATGACATAACCCGCGTCGCGGCTGATAGTCTTATTAAGATTGCGAAAGGAGGCAAGAGATACGCAGGCAGCTATCGCTTAAACGCGGCCGATTCGAAGATTATACGCCATTACCGATTCCGTATTCGGGAAACCAGATAGCAGAAACGATTGTGCATACCATTCTGGTACAAGACTTCCTGGTATTTCAGAGTCCGGTTGCGTAATTCCGAATACAGTTCGATTCGAGGCACGGCGTCTTTGACGGCCGCTCGTGACTTTTTCACATAGTAAAACAATTTCTCGCTATAAATCCTGGTTCTTGCGCGGTTATAAGATCTGCGCCAGACGGCACGCGTTAATAAGTCGAATCTCTCGGTCCCGCCGGCCGATTGGACGGATAATTCGTTTTCCCATGGCCGGCGCGATCGCGTTATAAAGCTACACTCATTAATCCTCTAATTGGTAGCGACGCGTTTTTTACTCGCCGCTTGTAGCGTACTGTATACGTATGTACATACTAATACCCCGATACCCGAGTTTTGCAATCGTACCACCGGCTGTAGCGTAATAGCCGTGGCTAACCTTTCTCCGGCGTGCTACACATTTTTCACAGGCGATCGGTCTCGTGACGGGTGAAAGAGAAGGGCCCGAAGCATGTAGATCTGCAATTACGCGACGCCGTTTGATAATAATACACCCGTCGCACCGTTTACCTCGATCAGGCTTCTGATATGTCGATTAATATTCACTTAATCTCATCGTCAAAGGATTTTCATACTCGTCGACGATTTCTGCAAAACTCGCAAAGTTAACGTTGGTTTAAAAGGAAGAAATTCCTTCGATTGTCGCTCTTTTATTATTATGTTAATAAAATCTACAGACTAATGACGGTGAAATCTTATAAAGTTCAGGAAAGGGGTACATGGATTTCATTTCGAACACGGGAAAGATTTCGTATTTAATTTTAGTCGAAATAGAAAAATACAGGGAGTAGACTTTTGAGTCCGCGTTCCCTATCAGTATCAGTGCACACGTGTAGGAAAGAAAGATGCTATCTATGGATGACTTGCACGCCGTTTATGTAATTCAGAGTAATAACTGGCCTTGGGAATATTTTAATCAGTAGTTAGTTTTTCACGTTCAGGAAATTAGCACTTGTTTCACGGTAGCAAACGATGGCCCCGCGATTGTGTCCGATATCGGCTGTAACCAGGCGGCAAAGTGACGAATCGTTCTCGCAATTCGGGAGATAATGGAAACATCGTTAGACACGACAAGAGATCCTCTTGCAACCTGAAAGCAATTTTGGCCTAATGGGAAGAATCAGATCTCGCATTAGATGTTATCGGAGAACCGAGTATTTGCAATAAGACTTCATGTCTTTCTATAGAAAATTCACGAGTACATACGAAGATCTAAATTATCGTTTGGAGAACATCAATGCCTGCAGTACCGTGTTCCATCTTATTTTGAAAATAATTGAATTGACAAGAAGAATAATTGCGTAAACGTCGAGTCTCGTGCAGGAACGATTCACCGACGACGGTTTAAGAATGAGCAGAACCGAACGGCCGGAGTTCCTTTTCGCTCTAGATTCCGTCACGCGACTGAGCACAGATAGCCCGTGTCGGTGGTATTTTTCATTGTCGCTTGCATACGTACATACATAGTAGATGCATGCACATACGCAAGAGAGGTTTTATCTTTTATCGGGACTTTCCTTTGCTCCGGCCGCTCGGCTAAATATTCGAGCGAGTGACCACACCCGGCATACCAGCTCGGATCGACTACTCCCGGCTCCATTATTATCTGCTGAAACTTTCATTGTGAATTGCTTCACGTTTATTACCTGCCGCGGCAGCGCCGATACCGGTATCCGGTTCGCGGCTAAATTAACATTTCCACCGTGTGACAGACGTTAACTGTAAACCCAGGATCCTTGACGACTAGGATATCCAGCGTTCGGTTTTCGACTCGCCTCCGACTCGTACGTTCTCCCGGCTAACGCATTTCTAATTATGAGAAACGATGCGGTAAAAGCGATCCTTCACTTTCGTTCATTAGCCCGATCGGGCGATAAATCAGGACGCTATTAAAGAAATTCCCGACGGCTTCGTTAAATCAATTTTCAATGCCAGGATTTATGACGTTGTCTCTATTACGAATTATGCAAATTAGAAACGGTTCACGTTTGACATATCAATTTTCTAATGGGTATTATTTAAACAGTTTCATTGGGTACGAAGTATCCTTGAACGGCAAAGGTTCAATTTATTAGACATCGCTTGGTTGAAGAAAATCGGCTTTTCGTGTAAACATATTTGTCGACGAACCCCCTTCCAGCTTTATTAGCTTCCAACGTTATGAACAATTAGACAGATACTATCTGGCATTAGCATATTGTGACCATCGCAAAACCTCCTCGGGGAATATTATACAACTGGTTATTACCTCGCATAATGTTCATATTACAATCTTTTATCGATGAATTGAAAATAAATCTTTATCGATAACGCGCGACGCATTCGATCGATAAAAATCGCGAAATGCATGAGGCAGTTGTTTCCCTTTTAAATCATTTTATCCAACGCGCCGATCTCTCGCCTAGCCAGCTCGCGCTCGTGCGAGCGAGAAGAAATCCCGGAACCAGATCGGTCGAGGGACAATTGATTAGAATTGAACGGACCAGAATACTTACTGAAACTTATACAACTTCGGCTCGTTACCCTCGCGCGACGGATCCTTGTCCGACGATCGCGATAACGCGCGAGAGCAGCGGCGCGTCAATGTTCATCGGTGTATCGTCAATCTCTTTGGCAGGTAAAGAGAGTCGGAGCCGGGGCCTAAGTGCGTTCGCCGTTGCGTAATCGGTATTCGCGAACCCCGCGACGATATATCTCCGCGGTCCCGCGCAACAGCATTGATCAACGTCGGTACGCCTCTGACTTATGTACCTGCACATACTTAAGCCCGTGAGTTTACACGCGTTCGATTTTCACGAGATGAGCCTCGGTCAGACATCCCGGTGATCCACTTGGGAAACTCGTTCTACCATTGACTTTTACCAGACCACTTTTACTTCGAGAGACGAACGATGTCACCCGATTGATAAGCGGAGAAAATATTGAGACTGGTTATTCAAATCGCGTCGCCTGATTTAGATCGAGGAATGTTCAAGCGAAACGGTTTATCACGAGGAAGTGTACAGTTCAGAAAACGAATAAGGTATATGTTGAATGAAATAATGAAACGATTGAATTGATTTGGGAGCGTGGGAGAAGCGTCGAGAGCATTTCAATGAATAATATTCGAATAATTAATGGAAGCGTACGCGATCGAACGATGACTGTCCATTGCATAATCACGATAATTAATATTTGATCCAGGTGACGTAATCGAAGGCGGCTTCTCTTGTTTCAGGCTGCGGAGGGCTTTGTCTTCGCGGTGGGGTGCGACCGTGGAAGAATTCTCTACGTGTCCGAGTCTGTCCTGCAGACACTCAATTATTCTCAGGTATCCTTTCTCGCCCCCGATACACTTATAATTGAACGCCGGCCGTAAAATAAATTTCGTCCGATTTCTAGCGCAAAACAGAACGCGGTAGTAAAATAAATCTCGCGATCCCTTTAACAGTAAAACAGATATCGGTGTTGCAACAATAGTGACGAAGTCGATTTCCCCTTTGATCTATATTCGAGGAGAAAAATGAAACTGGTATAAAAATGATCGCACCATGATTGTACAGGGTGACCTGTTGGGTCAAAGTTGGTTCGATATCCTCCATCCGAAAGACGTAGCTAAAGTGAAGGAGCAGCTGTCCTCCTCGGATCTCAGCCCGCGCGAACGACTGATAGACGCCAAAAGTGAGTAAAGAATTTGCTTCGACCCGTGAAGAAGAACGGACGGACGATCCTGTTCGAGACTCGTTACGACGGTTCTTCAATTAATTATGACACCCTATGTTCGACGTTCCCTCGGCGCGTTCTGATAAATGTCAGCCGTTCGACGGCGTCTACGCGTCGATAAACATCTTCGAATTAGCAGCGAGGGAGACGAGGCGCTTGCAAAACGAGGCTCGTCGAACGGCGAGGGTGACAGGACTAGCTGCGAGCCGCGGGATCGCCTCGGACACGGTTTAAATACCCGCGGTCCCACGATCGTTAATCATCGACACTTGTTGCGACGGAATTAATAAACTCGGGGATACATCGGGGCGAAGAACGTTTAGGGTCTACCGACACCTCTTGACGGCTAATTGATCATGCGTCGGGGCCGTGCGCGTTCTAATGGTAGCGGGCGACAAGAATACTAGTAATTGCGAGATTTGTATTCGCGAACGACATGCGAGCACTGGTCATCCATCTCGTTCCGTTTGATCGAGCGGCTACGGTAATTGGTCGGTGTTACGCGTCCACGTTTACCAACGATCCTGTTTATCGTGACTGCTGGATTATTGATTAACGCTCGCGAGGATAAATGGTTTTTACTAGGAAAATTCTAGCCTCGAAGATGATTTCTTAAGTAGGATTTCTATGAACCTACGACTCCCCGTGTACGATGAATTTTCCTTCGCGAATTAACCGCGATCGGACTTCATTCCCGCGACGGATCGGGGTAAAAAGGACGATTTGTACAAAGTTCCGAGCCTCGGGTTTCTCGGGGGAAGACACGACCTCGGTTACATATTACATATTACGGTGGAACAAGATTAATTGCATAACCGTGACGCTCGGCTGGAGAAGAGATTGCATATACGCGCTATTAACGCGCCCACGGCTCGCGTTAACGTCACGTCAATGCCCTAAAGATCGTTTTCTTTTCGCCTCGCGATACTCGGACGCGGACAATCGCGAGAATATAGATGTTTAGACAGCTGTGAAACTTTTATGACTACTCGCCGACCGTTACGGCTCGTTCGCTCTCCATTGTCGTTTGACGTACCTTGTCACAGTTCTAATTTGTGAACGTTGCGTAAACCGGATCGCGCGACGGAATTCGAGACTGAATTAAAAACTTTGCAACGTTTTCGAGCCACGGTATTCACAGTCAAAACTTATTTTTAAAATTGCCTTCAATATTTGCTCAAGTCTCTGTTCCCTGTGCAAGACAAGGACTGAAAATGTGGGATAGACAGGGACAGCAAATGCTTAGGACGATCTTAAAAATAAGTAACGACTATGAATACCGGGCAAAGAGTCTTTGAGAGGGCCTTTGAGTCTCTCCCGTCAAAAGCCGATTCGGCTGCAAGTATGCGGAACGGACGCGTGCCATTCCTCCCGGGGGACCGTGCGAAAATCTTTTTGATATCGACGCGCGACGGTGTCGACGACGCGGAAGGGCAAAACGTTTCTAAAAATTCTGTGCCAATAATTGTATCGGACGAGAACGTAGAATCGCGGGTATGGGAAAGATCGGTCGAATATTGTTTCAGCGATGTTACCGGTGAAAACTGACGTGCCCCAGGGAGTGTCCAGGTTGTGTCCCGGCGCGCGGAGATCGTTTTTCTGCAGAATGAAGCGGAAAGTCGACGGGGTCCGTTGCGGCGAATTGCAAGTGAAGGAGGAGGCCGACACTACGAGCGGGTGCCATCGACGGAAAAAGCAACAAAACGTCGGTGAGTATAGTAATTTGTGCCCGTATACGACTATATCTCCGCGTTTTTAATTGTACTGTTTTCGTGAACGCTACTTAAGTACATTGTAGAGAAACAATTATTTATTGACTCGTCCAAAGTATTACTTATTTTCTGCTATTATCCTTGAAGAAACTATCTGATTCGAACTCTATCGCGGACAATGATGGTATTTAGCGAGCAACAATCGGCTAATCATGATCATTAAAAAGGAAAGGTACCGAAAAGATGATTACTGACAATTACAGAAAACTGTAGAACGTAATGCGTAACGACGTGCGGGGGCGGTCGGCGATACGCGTTGGGAATCGTGCTAATTAACGATAATGACGACGGAAATATCAACGCACGCGTTATTGTTTAAAACCTTTGTCGAGAACTCCGTGAAACGTAGAAACGTCGGTCTCGATCGCTTTTCACGTAGTCTCTCAGTAAACCGAATTTTATTCGCACAGACTGGAAGTACTGTGTGATTCAGTGTACGGGGTATCTAAAGTCGTGGGCGCCGGCCAAAATCGAGCTCGAGGAGCAGGAGGGCGACGGGGACGGGGAGGCTTGCAATTTGTCATGTTTGGTAGCGGTCGGTCGACTCCAGTCAACGATGCCGTCGGCCTTGCCCAAAAAACCGCGTCTGAGGCCCATAAAGTTCGTCTCCCGGCACGCGATGGACGGGAAATTCCTTTTCGTCGACCAAAGGTTTACGACCCCTCCGTATAATCTTTAACCCTTTGCTCTCCAAATTATTTTTCAATTTCGTTGCCAGCAACTCCTCACTATTCACGTGTTTTATTTGAAATTTATTTCAAAGGACAGTTCCTTGACTGTTATTTATTTGAAACAATTTTGAATTATATATTGAAACAAATTATATTAAATATAGCATATAATTATACACACTTTTGTGTCGTACACTCAATGCAATATCGAATTATATATTATATGTAATCTGACGTATACAGGTTGGTAGATCAAAAATTAAAAAATATCCAGTCACACTCGATACAGGAGTGCAAAGGGTTAATACGAGCATACGCCCGTTTTCCGCTGCGAATGACACGAATCAAACGTTCACAGGGCCACGTTAGTATTAGGTTTTCTACCGCAAGAGTTACTAGGTACGAGTATGTACGAATATTATCACCACGATGACATTCCTCATCTGGCGGAATCTCATAAGGCTGCTCTTCAGGCGTCCGAGAGTGTCACCACGCAGGTGAGCTAGCCACGATTTACGTCGATCGTATCTGTGCAGTTTTTAGAGTTAAATATACTTGTTCTCGTGTAAATTACGAATATTGCAACGAGGTGTCCGCGTGTCTGTTCAGATATACAGGTTTAGAACCAAAGGCGCGAACTTTGTGAAGCTCCAGTCCGAATGGAAGTCTTTCAGAAACCCGTGGACCAAAGATATCGAATACCTGATAGCTAAGAACTCCATTACTTCGTAAGTGTCGACGAGTCGTGTCTCGTAAACGTGATTCGATTAATAAGAGAAATATAATAATTGTTCTCAGCTATGACTCGCGGTCGGTCACGAACAGCGGGAACAGATCTGAGGATTCCAGTGTTCAGAGCAACTACGACTACTTTACGCAAAGTGAGTGCCACCAGAATTTCGTCGTATATCTTTCGCACGGTTGTAACGATGATGTACAATTTAATCCTCGATTTACACAACACACCGATAAAATGGTTGCAGTCGGATATTTCTGAAGAAACGCAAAATGATTAGTCATTTCAATGCATTACTTCGGTTGATAAGAATATACATATTCTGCCTCCTTCTTCCCTAACGAACCGAGGAAGAGATCATCGTATTGCGAAGATGCCACCAAATATGTTTGACAATTACATGTATAAGAATCGCTTCACGTTGTGTGAAATAATAAAATACAAACCTTGTTGCCTATTCCGACTTTTTTTCCGCATCGACGTTTGTTCCGTACGAAATTTTACTCGAGGACAATTTTCAGTGTAAATCGAGGGAACATTTTAGCTTCTGACGTCGAGTCGAATATAATTAAATTTGTTTAAAAATTAAAATCGATGGGTCTTATATAAACGCTTTAAGAGAATTCGAGCTACGCTATTAATTTTGATTGGAACGTCTTGCAAAAAATGATTCGCAAGGATCTCGTCAAATCGTCTCTATTCCATGAAAATAATTTCAGGTAATGGTGGATTAGAAAGATTGATCTCAAGTCACGTAGAGGTAAGTAAAATCGGACGACAGATCGCGGAAGAGGTTCTGGATCTTCAAAGGCGCGGTGAAGATTCCTCTTCCGGTAGCAGTCCCGGGTTAGGAGCGGAATCTTCCTTGTTGAATACCGAGGTAGTTATGATTATGAGAATTCGAAAAAAGATCCCCTTCCGTCCAAACGAGACAATTTCTTACCGGGATTTCACGGCAAATATATTTTCCCCGCGGGGACAATCTCATCACGAAATTTTGTTATCGTGTCAAGTCGCAGATCACGACCACCGCGTCCCCCGAAGGAGTGCAGGACGTGGCGCAGCCAGCCAGGGCCAGCAACAATAGCAGCAGTAATCCCACGCCAACGTACAACCACTTAACAAACTTGCAGCTGAACAGCATCGCGAACGACCAAGGTCATAGCTATTACTGTCTCTAAGGAGTCGTTTCTTGGTGTGTAGTGTGATTGCCGGATTTATGAAAAAGACGAGGTCGTTCAGAGAAAAAGTGGNCCGAGGAAGAGATCATCGTATTGCGAAGATGCCACCAAATATGTTTGACAATTACATGTATAAGAATCGCTTCACGTTGTGTGAAATAATAAAATACAAACCTTGTTGCCTATTCCGACTTTTTTTCCGCATCGACGTTTGTTCCGTACGAAATTTTACTCGAGGACAATTTTCAGTGTAAATCGAGGGAACATTTTAGCTTCTGACGTCGAGTCGAATATAATTAAATTTGTTTAAAAATTAAAATCGATGGGTCTTATATAAACGCTTTAAGAGAATTCGAGCTACGCTATTAATTTTGATTGGAACGTCTTGCAAAAAATGATTCGCAAGGATCTCGTCAAATCGTCTCTATTCCATGAAAATAATTTCAGGTAATGGTGGATTAGAAAGATTGATCTCAAGTCACGTAGAGGTAAGTAAAATCGGACGACAGATCGCGGAAGAGGTTCTGGATCTTCAAAGGCGCGGTGAAGATTCCTCTTCCGGTAGCAGTCCCGGGTTAGGAGCGGAATCTTCCTTGTTGAATACCGAGGTAGTTATGACTATAAGAATTCAAAAAAAGATCCCCTTCCGTCAAACGAGACAATTTCTTACCGGGATTTCACGGNTCCCGGGTTAGGAGCGGAATCTTCCTTGTTGAATACCGAGGTAGTTATGATTATGAGAATTCGAAAAAAGATCCCCTTCCGTCCAAACGAGACAATTTCTTACCGGGATTTCACGACAAATATATTTTCCCCGCGGGGACAATCTCATCACGAAATTTTGTTATCGTGTCAAGTCGCAGATCACGACCACCGCGTCCCCCGAAGGAGTGCAGGACGTGGCGCAGCCAGCCAGGGGCAGCAACAATAGCAGCAGTAATCCCACGCCAACGTACAACCACTTAACAAACTTGCAGCTGAACAGCATCGCGAACGACCAAGGTCATAGCTATTACTGTCTCTAAGGAGTCGTTTCTTGGTGTGTAGTGTGATTGCCGGATTTATGAAAAAGACGAGGTCGTTCAGAGAAAAAGTGGACCGGGCGAAAATTCGTGATCCTGCACATTTTCTCTGAGCGAGATCGGGCAAAGGAAGTTCGTTCTATCAGTAACCGTAACCGTCGCGCGATCTTGTCAGTGATCGATTCATTCCACAGAGGTTCGAACATCCAGCAATCAAGCCCGCAAATAATAGCATTCGTACTCACTTTGGCATAACGTATCAGTAGTAGAAGTAGATCTCGGGATATATAACACCGTCTCGCGTACCAGCCGGAAGACTGTTGCGCGCATAACATGAAGTCCCCGATTTTGTAGGAGNGTTTCTTGGTGTGTAGTGTGATTGCCGGATTTATGAAAAAGACGAGGTCGTTCAGAGAAAAAGTGGACCGGGCGAAAATTCGTGATCCTGCACATTTTCTCTGAGCGAGATCGGGCAAAGGAAGTTCGTTCTATCAGTAACCGTAACCGTCGCGCGATCTTGTCAGTGATCGATTCATTCCACAGAGGTTCGAACATCCAGCAATCAAGCCCGCAAATAATAGCATTCGTATTCACTTTGGCATAACGTATCAGTAGTAGAAGTAGATCTCGCGATATACATATAACACCGTCTCGCGTACCAGCCGGAAGACTGTTGCGCGCATAACATAAAGTCCCCGATTTTGTAGGAACGTCACCGGACGAGGACATGATGGACATGATCGGCGGTACGACGATTAACGAGTCGCCGAACCCCGTGCCGTCGGACGGCAACGACGAGGCAGCGATGGCGGTGATAATGAGCCTCCTAGAGGCGGACGCCGGCCTGGGCGGCCCCGTGGACTTTTCCGGCTTACCCTGGCCGCTTCCATAGTACATTTTAATTCTGTCAACCTTCGGGAAGTCGAACCGAACTCACGGAGTGCCGAACGTTTTCGAGAGTCAAACGTGTGCGTGTACATAATTATAGTATACTTCTAGTGACGATCAAGTTTCTAAACTCGTTTCGTTGTTTCGCGTTGAGCACTCGATCAGTTCTCATCAGCTGTGCCTGCGTTTTGACCGGCGCTACTTTTAGTGTTACCATTTTCTCGTATTTGTTTCGGACGAAACGAAGACAAGACAGATATTATATTGGTGCTGAAACGGTGCTGTCCAGAGGACACGTGTTAATCATCGAACGTTATTTAAGTTTTCTAGTTGTATATCATTTCTGTGATCAACGATGGAACATCAAACGTACAGAGCAGTTAATTTACTATATTAAGTTCGTGGTTTTCTATTCGCTTTTCGATGGAAACAGAGGAGGGAGTCCGGGATCGAAACGTTTCAGGACGATGTTCCGCGACGAAGTGAGAATCAGACGTATTTCTTCTTTTTTTATATCATCCAAGATCGATGATCCGCGATGCTTCGTACGAGATCACAGTTTCAATTCTATTTCATCTATTACTCGGCTGGAGTTCTCCACCGAGTAAAATTAATCGTTTGGAAGTCAATTCTGAATCCTCGCTCAATAGTCGGGTGACAACATCAGGTGTCTCAGTTCGCGTTTCATCGCGGTGGTATCGATCAACTTCCGCCTATTTTCATCTTCGACGAAAGTTTTCAAAAGATATATTTATATGTATATATTCATTGCACACCGAGCGTATCGTAAAACGAGGAACTACACTACTGGAGATATTTATTGGGATCAAAAGAATTCAATCGTCCACGTTTCTCCGAAAGTTGAGCTTCGAATCGACTGCGAGATCTTCCGATATCTGGCCGTAGAATCGCCTAAAGGTGACGCGCACAATAAACATGTCCAGTAGCGTGAACGCGAACACTGTAAATAAATGTATTTGAAACGTTTTACACGGAGTAAATCAGTATAAATGTTTTGTCGTGGCACTGTCGATGCGAGACCAATCCGGAGAATCGCTCAAGTGTTTTATTAAATGTCGGGGAACGAACGGTACCGCGCAAGTGTCAGGGTCCAAGTTCCTGCGCGTTGTCTTTTCTTTTTAGCGATATAAATCAACGTTGCGTGTAAATAATGTGTATTCTCATAGAAAAACGCGTGATACTAAAAAGCAGAGCGTACCTAATTAAATTGTAAGGAACCACAGAACCGGTCTCCGTATGCCATACCTATCCAAGGGATTCCACTTGACGAACATTCGCTTGTGAGCCATTCGACGGCTTCGAACGGGGCTGGTTCTTCTAGCGACTAATGAACAGTTCGTCAACTGGCGTTCCTCTTTCGCAACAATTACACGATTCCATAATCGAATTACGTATAGGCGACTAGGACCGCCAATCAATGCCATCAGCGTATGCTGTGATGAATTAATTCGAGTATTAGACGTCGGAAACACTGGGTCTCCTGTGACAATACTAAAAGTTCTTTCGTTCGCATTTCGAGAAACGTTCAATTACTTGTAAATATAGTGAGACCAGAGGTTTGATTTTTAATAAGCGAAGGTAATATTCTGAACTTCGTTCTGTCGTTACTCGGAATTCTTTGACGTTTTCTTTTAACGCGCGTATTACGTTTGAATTCTGTGCCGAAACGTGGAATCGACGATGCAGCTTGGCGAACCGATAAGATGCGCATGTTACAAGAGAATAATGTACATAAAGCGTGTATATGTAAATAAATATATATTATCATACAATATAGTATAAATGGTACTTGAAAAATAAATGTTACCGAATAGGGAAATGATGTTTGGTCAGACCATTAAGCATAGATTCTTAAGGAGATGTAATTGTTTTTGTATAAAATTTTTCATTGTACATTTTCCAGAATAAACAGATTATTGCTTTTACAAAAATAAGGACTGACGAGAGCAGGATCTTTTAGGATTCCGAAAAAAAATGGAATACCGAGTGAATGGGATGTAAAAGATAAATTTATATGTATTAATAAACATGATTTACATTTCTTAGTAGAGTTGCTATCGCGCGGTACTTGCTGTACGAGCGTTATCACTTAATAAAACACAATAATTTCGATGCATTTATTCAAAGTATCCTCTACTACTTCACAGTATTATTTGGGAATATGTACATACAGAGTGAATTGCGTAATTTGTCAGATATAAAAGTTAATCGTCGTAAAATCGAGGGATAATAATTTGTACTTTGTTTTATCAAAATGCAGAGTAGAGTACAGAGTTGGGGAGCGATCTTTGAAGTACCTCAGCAATATGAAGAATATGTACAAGTACTACTACCATAGGAAAATAAAATCAATTTTATATACACATGTATTCGATGCATACTTTTGTTTCAGCTGTCCGTGGACCATTCTCTTTTAATCTTAACGTCTCTAAAATCGACCGTCTCGACGCCCAACTCCTCTTTATTCGACGAACTCTTACTGTGTCTCTTCTTCTTCTTCTTCTCAGAACTATGAAGACCGTCACTGTCGTTTAAATCTGTTTCGTCCACTGTTCTCTTCTTTGTCTTTTTCGATTGTTTGACATCATTCTCCGCATTTATTTCATTATCTTCCGCGACGTCGTCCACGTGGGTTCGATGTTTCTTCTTAGAACTACTTTTTGATACGTGCTCAGTATCTTGATCTACGTGTGCGTCTTCTTCATAATTGTCGTAAGGTTCTATTTTGACTATAACGTCTTCGAATCCAGGTTCTACTTTAATTCTACTCACGTCTATCGAAGTTGTTCTTGAATGCTTCTTCGATTTCTTCTTAGTCGGAGTGGCTTCCTCGGTTTCTCCTACGACACGATCGTTCGCGTCCTCGTCCACGATATTTTCGGAGCTACTCGTTACTCTTTCCTTCTTAATTTTTATATTCTGAGACGCGTGTTCGTAATCTAATCCATTAGATTTTCTCGAACCTTTCTTCGCCGAAGCTTCTTCAATATTCGAACCTCCAGCGTCACTCTCCGAAATCTCAGATTTCAATTTGTCCTTCTTATGTCGTTTTCTCGGAGTCTCTTGTACACTGTCGCTCAAATTAACGTCTACGTCACTAAATAACTCCCTCTTTACTTTCTTCGAAGATTTTCGATTTTTAATATGCTTCTCTGTACTAAAATCTGCTAGAGAGCTATCGCCGTCAACGAAATGATTTTGTTCCAAAGAACTTTGCCTCATCCTTGGTTTGCTTTCGACTATGTTCTCTTCTGTAACTTCTATATCATTATGATCTGCACGGGATTCGAATTTTATTTTACTAATGCTATCTTTAAAATCTGAGTTAGACAATCTTTTTGAGATCTTCTTCGATGAACGCTTTATAGAATTGCTTTCATCGTTGTCTTCATCTACGCTGCTCTGCGAACTCTGAACTTTAATTTTCGTCTTGACTTTACTTCTTGAATCAATCCTTGATTCACTACTGTCGTTATCTATACTACCTCGGGAATTTCGAACTCTGATCTTCTTTTTAACTTCAATTCCCGAACTGGCAGATTCTTCTGTTTCCTCTGTACTCATTAATTCACCATTTACTGAATTGCATGCAATCTCCAGTTTCACTGGACTCGTAAATTCGTTCAGTTCCTTATCTTTCTTATCGTGTTTCTTGTTCTTCTTCTTCTTTTTCTCTGCTGGTTCATCGACATGGTCAACTGGCTCCACTTGCTCCGATTTTCTTTTCGATTTCTTACGTCGTATAACTTTTTCCTTTGCTTGGTCATTGGAGCTTCCTTCAGAATCGCTTGCGAAATATGTGTGTTTCTTAGCACTTGTCTCTATAACTTCATTAACCGACTTCTCAGCGTTCTGTCTTTTATTGACGCTCTTTGGCGTCAGTCTACAACCACGTAAATATTCACTGAAACACAGAGAAACTCTTATAAATGTATGAACTGAAAACAGACTAGGAATTAAATCCTAAGATGTACTAACTCTGGATTTAGGACAGCGCGAATGAATGGTAATCTGCTAGTGAAATCAAGAAGCTTTACTACGCATCGTACTTCTTGACCAATTTCAACACTGTCACCTGGCCAATTCTCTTCATCATCTGGTTTTGGTATTGAGACATTGAACGCCTTGTGCACAAGCAGACCGATGTGATCCAATCCCTTCTTATTCACAATTCCTATAAATCTCTATTCCTTAACATCGAGTAAACAATTTCAAAACTGTGTTACGACAAAGTAGTTCACCTTTTAATGTACAGTCTACTTCGGGTCTAAATACATAAAAGTCTGCTTCGATATCGACGTGAATAAAACAGGTGTCATAAAATACGTCTCCTAACGGTGTCAATAGTTTGGGATTTTTGTACGCCAACAGGAACCCTTGAATACTGAAACAGTACAGAAACTTGTGACCATAACCATAGAAACGTGAACTGGTGTCTCGATAAGAGTTCTTGACAAAAGCTATATCACTGAACTCGTTGAAGATTTATGTACATACTCGTGATCGTAGGAATTCAAATTCGAGCTCAGAATTTCGTTCAACGCGGCGTTTAAGTTTGTCATGTGAAATGGGTGCAGGCCAATGTGCTTTTTAAACTTTTCGTAATAGACACGCGAGTCCTCGTCCTCCAGGAGGCCCGTAAGCTCCAAGACGGACCAGGTGATTCCCGTGTAAGTCTTAAATCTCATGTTAATTTGATAAAAAATGTAAACTGCTCGATCTCCCGGGCAAATCACACGCGGTAAAAACGTGTCTAGATCACTTGTATTTTGTTACTAATGTGGATCCTGTGGTGGTGGATCATCGGCAATGGCACTGCGTGTATGGTGTATGTACCTACGGTAACAAACGTCATTCTTATACAAGGAGATAAAAAACGAAGTCCCATTAGAATCGACATTTCATTTTGGAAACTGAAGATTCTATTAAGAGGACGCAATTCGCGAATCCTAACAATAAATATATTTTCATTAAAAATCTCCATTAGAAATACAGCCAATGCCATCTGTGTGCTACAGTGATGTGCTAACTTTAACTATTGTCAAAGTTAGCTGCCGGTGCTATAATGTGCGACGTACTATACATATTTACCAATATTTACGTATTTGTGAAAACCGTAAGCCGTAACTCGAATCCGCATGGAAATGTATTCTTGATTTGCCGCAATTTCTAGTGGTGATATTATACGTTTAATAAAAGTACCTGAACAGTTTATAATACAAATTCAGTAGATATGAATCTTAACAATAGAAACAACGGTTTCAAAACTGCACGTGGTGGTACGATTAAATTGTCTCAAGAATCTTTGTCAAGGGCAGAGAAACTTTTTGATGATATAAATGAAGCATTTGATAATAAAACTAGAAATAAGACTGAAGCATCTGTAAACTCTATGAATTTGACAGATGAATTTGGTTTTGCTACTGCCAGTGGCAGTCGAATTAAAATATCTGACGAAAGTTTAAAAAAAGCATATAAAACTTATAATGAAGTATCTAAAGAAACTGATGAGGGAACACATAAAGTCAAAGAGAGAGTTGATACACCTCAAAATCAAAAGACGTCTATAGGTACAAGGAGTATAAATGAATGTTCCCTTGGTTTCACCACTGCCAGTGGCAGTTCTATTAAAGTATCTAATGAAAGTTTAAAAAAGGCACATACAACTTATGAAGAAGTATTTGAAGAAACTGAGAAGGGAACACATGAAATTGGAGAGAGAGTTGGTATGCTTCAACCTGTTATAAATCAAAAGTCGTCCATAGCTTCCAAGAATAAAATTGGATGTTCATTTGGTTTTGCTACTGCCAGTGGTAGTTCAATTAAAATATCTGAGGACAGTTTAAGAAAGGCATATGAAACTTACGAAAAAGTATCTACAGAAATTGACGAGGGAACATATAAAGCCAAAGAGAGAGTTAGTACACCTGAACCTTTTGTAAACAAACAATCGTCCATAGTTAACAAGAATAAAATTGAATGTTCATTTGGTTTTGCTACTGCCAGTGGCAGTTCAATTAAAATATCCGAGGAAAGTTTAAGAAAGGCATATGAAACTTACGAAAAAGTATCTACAGAGATTGACGAGGGAACATATAAAGCCAAAGAGAGAGTTAGTGCACCTGAACCTTTTGTAAACGAACAATCGTCCATAGTTAACAAGAATAAAATTGAATGTTCATTTGGTTTTGTTACTGCCAGTGGCAGTTCAATTAAAATATCTAAGGAGAATTTAAAACAGGCAAATAAAATTTATGATGAAGTATGTGAGGAAAGTGATGAGGGACCACATGAAACTAGAAAGAAAATTGATACATCTCTACCAGTTCTAAAACAACAATCGTCCACAAGTAAAAATGAATTGTCGTTTGCTTTTGCTAGTGCCAGTGGCAATCCAATCAAAGTATCCGACGAAAGTTTAAGAAAGGCATATAAAAGTTATGATGAAGTGTCTACAGAAACTGATAAGGGAACATACGAAGGTAAAGAGAGAGTTGGTACGCTTTGTCCACTTGGAAATCAGAAGACGTCCACAGTTACGGATTTGTATCGAAACAACACGGAGGAAGTTTCGCGAAATCCAGGAGGTTCTGCATTATTTAAGCCGTTCCAAAAACGAAAAGNCATACTCGTGATCGTAGGAATTCAAATTCGAGCTCAGAATTTCGTTCAACGCGGCGTTTAAGTTTGTCATGTGAAATGGGTGCAGGCCAATGTGCTTTTTAAACTTTTCGTAATAGACACGCGAGTCCTCGTCCTCCAGGAGGCCCGTAAGCTCCAAGACGGACCAGGTGATACCCGTGTAAGTCTTAAATCTCATGTTAATTCGATAAAAAATGTAAACTGCTCGATCTCCCGGGCAAATCACACGCGGTAAAAACGTGTCTAGATCACTTGTATTTTGTCACTACTGTGGATCCTGTGGTGGTGGATCATCGGCAATGGCACTGTGTGTATATGTACCAGTGATATATGTACCTACGGTAACAAACGTCATTCTTATACAAGGAGATAAAAAACGAAGTCCATAATTAGAATCGACATTTCATTTTGGAAACTGAAGATTCTATTAAGAGGACGCAATTCGCGAATCCTAACAATAAATATATTTTCATTAAAAATCTCCATTAGAAATAAAGCCAATGCCATCTGTGTGCTACAGTGATGTGCTAACTTTAACTATTGTCAANGTTCAATTAAAATATCTGAGGAAAGTTTAAGAAAGGCATATGAAACTTACAAAAAAGTATCTACAGAAATTGACGAGGGAATATATAAAGCCAAAGAGAGAGTTAGTACACCTGAACCTTTTGTAAACGAACAATCGTCCATAGTTAACAAGAATAAAATTGAATGTTCATTTGGTTTTGTTACTGCCAGTGGCAGTTCAATTAAAATATCTAAGGAGAATTTAAAACAGGCAAATAAAATTTATGATGAAGTATGTGAGGAAAGTGATGAGGGACCACATGAAACTAGAAAGAAAATTGATACATCTCTACCAGTTCTAAAACAACAATCGTCCACAAGTAAAAATGAATTGTCGTTTGCTTTTGCTAGTGCCAGTGGCAATCCAATCAAAGTATCCGACGAAAGTTTAAGAAAGGCATATAAAAGTTATGATGAAGTGTCTACAGAAACTGATAAGGGAACATACGAAGGTAAAGAGAGAGTTGGTACGCTTTGTCCACTTGGAAATCAGAAGACGTCCACAGTTACGGATTTGTATCGAAACAACACGGAGGAAGTTTCGCGAAATCCAGGAGGTTCTGCATTATTTAAGCCGTTCCAAAAACGAAAAGTTGGTCCTGACAATCACGTTGCATTAAATACACAGACGAGACAAGGTCAGTTTAAAAAACTACGATTTAGCGACGAATACACAATTCCTAAAACTGTCTGTGAGAACTCGACAGAAATTTTGAAAAGGGAGGAGAGTCAATGCAGTAATACCAAAGACAATAGTACTAGAACAAGCAACGATGAAGTAGTCGATAGCTGGTTAATAAAGCATGAAGTCGACGCTAGTATCAGTGCGCTCTTCGATGATGAAAAAAATTCAGATGGACAATGGATGATCCCGAAAGAAGAAGTAGTGGAAAATGAAGATACTGAGATTATTCCGTGCAGTCCTATAATGGGAAGCCGATATAATTCTCATAAAAGAAAAAGTAGAAATGGAAAGAAAGTTCATAACAAAAAGAACTCTATACCTACAGACGCAGAGAAACCAAGTGGCGATGTGATAATGAAGAAAAATGAGAAAAATGAGAAAAATGAATGCTCAGCAGAGAAACAAGACTTGTCATCACATAAAAATAATTGCGAAACTTCTATCGAATTTAATGACTCGCCATTACTGATGGAGTTTATAAATCAAGCTGTAAGTATATCGGCGAGACGTTCAGATCTTGCTTTAGAACAAGATACGAAAATCAGATTAAAACGAATAAACAAGCCCAAGCCAACGATCAGTAAATTATATTTTCACAAGCAAAGTAATTCTAAGAATCGTATTAGCTGGCGGGAGATCAGTAAAGGAAACAAACCCGTTCCGTGCTCGTACGACGAGCTTCTCGAACGAAAATTACCGTCTGAAATTTCCGATCTGACAGCGGACAACGCGTTAGAATACAAGTTTGCATGTGCAGAGTTCTATGGGCAAGATTTCGTGCAGAACAATGTTGATGGTATTAAGATGGAAGACGATGCATTACTAATTTTGGACGAGAACGGTTACGCGGGAATAACTGAGATCAAGAGAGCTTTTCTCGATAGCTCTGGTGTGGACCCGGACTTAGTTCCTACTGGATGGGTAGAAAATCATTATAAATGGATCGTATGGAAATTGGCGTCAATGGACCGAATTAAATTTGGTTCTCTAGTATTACCAAGAGGATTGACTCCGAACCGAGTAATGATGCAGTTAAAATATCGTTACTATCGTGAAATCGATAGATTTCAAAGACCAGCTTTGAGAAGAATCTTGGAGAAAGACGACCCTTCGACCAAACGAATGGTCTTATGCGTCTCGTCGATCATAAAACGTGATGATGGATCCACAAAGTTAACACTGACGGATGGATGGTATAGTGTCCAAGCTGCGGTCGATCTAGCAATGGTCAGGCATATAGCATCCGGTAAAGTAAGAGAAGGCACAAAACTATTGACGTACGGCTCCGTACTACAAAACTGCGATCGAGGCTTCTCGCCGTTGGAAGTTCCGGACAGTGTATGTTTAAAAATACATACGAATTCGACGAGAAGAACTAAATGGGATATGAAACTAGGCTACGTAGTACCCTCTGGGCCTTTTTGCGTTAAATTGAACTCGATTGACACGGCCGGAGGATTAGTTGGAAAAATTAAAGTAACTGTAGTAAGAGTATATCCGATGTTATATCACGAGAAAACGTCGTCGAACGAATCTATTTATCGAAACGGTAAATGCGAAGAAATAGCTCATAAAGCTTATGAAAAAGAGCGTGTTGCGATAACGAACTCATTTTTCGCCCGAGCAGAGAAGTATTTTTACGGTGATAAATGTAGAATTGATGCACAAGCAGACAGTATAGAGTTAGCAGCGTACGAGTGCAACAAGAGTCGCGAGAGATTGTCCAAAGAGGAGTTCCGTTCTGAACAAGAGTTCAAACAAGCTGAGAATGACTGCCGCAGGAAGGAGGAACAATTCCGTATGGAGATGGAATCTCGTTTACAGGAAAGTTTGCCTCCGCCGCGACAAGTCACGCCAGTTTTAAAAGTCCGCGTTGTCGAGGGAGAGACCATTGCCGATCTGCAGATCTGGTCTCCCAACGAAGAGGTGCAGGACATTTTAAAAGAAGGAACTCACATTTCAGTGACCAATTTGATGCCCGCGAAAAGAAGGTACTATCATTTTATATTTCCCATCTGGTTCTGATCGTCATTCAACGTTATTCATTGTAATAGGAGTAACGAGCTCCAATTGACTGCAAATCGGGGTTCGTTATTCAAACAAATAGACATTCCCAACGTGAATTTCTCTCCAAGAACGTGTACGCTGTTGGGTGACATAGACAAGTCTCTTTTCGCACCGGCTTACGGAGAGTTTGACACGATAGGCGTCGTCGTTTCTATTGGAAGTGAACCCTATGTAAGTAATTCTCGTCAACATGTATCATCGACATGCAAACACCGATCTAATCGTGTCTACCTTACTTCTACAGGGTTTCAAGAATTTCGAAGCCGTGCATTTGGCATGCTGGCGATCGATTTTGCAATCTTCGTACTTATCGATATTATTTTGGCAAGGAATATCTTCTTTCGGGCACACGGAAATTCTGAGGGTGGGCAAATTAATAGCTTGTACCAATCTCGAGTGGCGACGTGCTACTCCATGGAGCATACCAATATCGTACTGTACCGAGCGAACTACTTTTACAGTCAATCCCCGATCGACTTACCTCCAACGACCTTTCGAAGATTTAAAACGTTCAATAACGGTACGTTAAAGTACTAAATAACGAGTGGTTCATATAATGTACCACGCCATAATGATTATATTTTTTTAAGGACGTCGACTCGTACGTGAGTACTTGTGCAGCAGAGATTTCGGAAGAAGTACAGAAGAGACCGACGAGCAGACTATCGGACGGAAACAATGTCAATAGATCTCCGTTGAACGATAATGTGAAACGCTGCGCGAATCAGATATCGCAAGACTTCGCAGAGCGAAACTTGTTGAGCGATCGACCGGCGAACTCTCCTGCTATACAAAAACGACTTGAAAAATTAAGGACTAGCGACGAACCTCCCAGTTTACCTCCAATGATAATTAACAATAGCTCCAAGCGAGTTTCATTAGGTTTTAAATCTCCCTTACAATTGACGAGCAACAATCAGACGACGACTCGAAAATCGCTTGGTGCAAGGTTTACAAGATTCTAATTCTAAGCGATAAGTTTAGTATAAGCTATTTTTCACTTTTTGTACGATAAAGTTAAATATTACGAGTTTATAAAATATCCGTCTGTGATAAAAAATATATATATTTTTTCTAAATGAAGGAAATCAATTCAATTGTCCTCAAAGACGTAGTATCGTTCTCGTAAAGGCTGCCAGTGCCTACAGCTTTTATATAAATATTTTTCGGCGACGTCAATAATTACTTGATAAATAAAATTGTTTATTGCGAAAACCTTCGTCCGAGCGAAAACTGTTTTATGACAATAGTCGTGAGTATTGTGAAAAGTGTATGTAATGTTCTTTCTTATCGTGACTGTGCGGGGTGCGGACAGTGGGTCAGTGATCTATAACTGGGTGCGGACAGTGGGTGCGGAACAGGTGCGAGTGCACCACTAGGGGTCCCCCTCGGAGCTCGCTTCCCCCTTCCGTCTTCGACATTCCACTTCACTGAATTCCACCCTCATCTCGACTACGTTCATGCACCACCCTTCAGGTTTACGATCCTTCTGTCAAATTCTGTTTACGTTTTCCTCTAACCGTCGGAATGCACAATAATAAAAAGAATAAGTACAATTATCATATTTTTTCATAGTAAAATTAATTATTTGTAGATAGAAACGAGCATAATGAAGTTATAGTAACGATGCAAGTTTCGTTTACTGTTTTTTTTAACATTTCCTATTATTAGCTTTAAAGTTACTTATTAAAGGAATAATGTATAAATACGTGTAAACAGATTTACAAATAAGAATAATGGCATTTTCATTTCGCGTCGGTACTAAATGGTGCCACGATTTCCCGAAATTGGCTAAAGAATCTGGATTTTATTTCAATACGCATAGATCCAGAGTTCGAGTCGATTGGAATCGTATAAGTATGTAATTCTGTGTCTCCTTTAAAACATATGTGTACACGAGTGATGAATTATTTAATTAAAAAATTCTTGTACTTTTAGCTAATATAGATATCGATCGGATCATAAGAGACAGAGATTTTTATTCCATCGATGACAATATAAACAACGTGATCGATTATTGTTTAGAGAGTGAATACGATGTTAAAATCTTAGATCCTAATTTCGTGAAACTATTCCGTCTTGCACAACTGGCAGTTGAATATTTGTTATATTGTAAGCAGTATCTAGATCATAGCGTAGTCATATTGAAAGATGAGCTGAGGCTGAAAATAGAAGAAAATGTTAAATTGAAGAAGGAGATAACTACCTTGGAAGGGGTAGTGAAGCACATGAAGGAGAAGATAAAAGAAAGAAGTAAATTGTTAGAGACTAAGCTTGGAGATTGCAACGGTGAAATTTACAAAGTAATCAAGTTACAATGTACTGCTACTCAGAGTTTCCTTTTCAATTCTAAACTGTACGTTATTTCCATTTTCTCTTCCAGTGTCCACACTGTCCGAAGACTTTTATATCTCCTACGTTCGTCAATGCTCACGTTATGCGTCGTCATGCATATGTCACGGATCTGTATGTACCACCGTCCCCTGTGCACGATCATTATCGAACTGAGACCGAAAGATTGAACAACGAAATAAAGAATTTGAAGGAAAGATTGAACGAGACGGAAAGGGTGATTAGGAACGAGTCAGAGAAAGTTGACAAGAAAACGTTGGACTATGATAGAAGGCAGAATGAAAACGAAATTGATAATTCTAGACGCGTTAACAACAAATCAGACGACCATGCGGAATACAAAGGATATCAGGAAGAAATAAAGAATTTAAGGAGTATGCTTTACGATGAAATTCATGTACGTATACGAAACGCTTTCTGTTTCATTAAGTTGAGCGTCGAGACTAATGATACGTGAGTATCTTTATAGAATTTAAGGCAGAAAGAGAAAATCATGTACGACCGCACGCCTGAATCGAGCGTACAAACGTTGATAAATCAACAAGAAAGAGAATTTCAAAAACTGAGAGATCAACTGTTTGAAAAGGTGAGTAAAACTATCTGTACACTATGTGAAATGGGAATTTACCCTCTGTTTTACAGCTCACACCCGACATAGAGAGTATGAACGCAAAGTTACATGCTCAGGAAAATTATTGGATGTCGAAGTTGGAACATTTGGAGAAGCAACATCATAAAGATGTTGAGAGACTTACTACGGAATTGAAATTGACCCGACAAACGGCCGACGATATGAAAGCGAAATACGAAGCGAAAGTTAATGATTTGGAACGTCAAACTGCAGATCAATCTAAAATTTTAACCGAACAAAGCAAACAGTTGCATTCTCTGTCGCACGAGATGAACGTTTCGCAATTGAATGAAAAGAATAAAAGTTTTGAAGATAATACTCGGGAGAAGTATGGTAAATCCGGGAAAGAGTCTAATCCAAAAATTTCTAAAGAAGACGATTTCATAGATATAAAGGTCGAACATATTAACGATGATACTAGCACGGTGTATGTTACGGGAAGCTCGAATTTATCGAATAGCGCATTCCCGTTAACAACGGGAGATCAACTAAAAAATATATATGTATCGAGTTCCAAGAGTAAATCTAGTAGCGCAAATAAAAAGAATGAGAAGAACACACATGTTGAGTATAAGAGCAACGTTAAAGAAGCTTCGGAATACTCTAGTTCGAGCGATGTGTCAGATTCGGATTCGATATCGGAGACAGAGAAAAATTACATATACACGAAGCATAATAACTCGACAGTTAAAACCGACTTAAATGAATCTAATAGTAAACTAGACGATACTTATGATACGAACGAATTTAACAAGTTTGTGTCCGATATAAAAAATACTAAAAATACGGAGTCTTTGGAAGATAATCTCTTTCTCTCGAACTTGGAATCATCCGTTTCTGACTCGGACACCGAAAGTAAAACGAGTTCGCCGCCTCGTTTCAGAGGAGTCAAGTCAGTAGACCGCGATGTATATTATAAAAAGTTACGGGCCAGTTTGATCGAAGCGTTCAAACAGAAACTGAGAGATCTCGGAATAGATCCCGAGTGGCAAGGAATACCGAGAGCAACTTTTAAGCAAAAAATGGACATATTGAAACATCATCACAAGCTGGCCGCAAAAGTAAGTACAAAGACTTAGTACGCTGTTTTATTATATGCGTTTCGCGTAACGCGATTCAATTAATTCTCTTCAGAAGTCACCGAAGTATCATCAGATCAAATTAAAAATTATCGAGGACGTGCTTAATAAAATATCTCAAAAAGGAAAGCCAATAGGAGAGTCTAAAGAGTCGAAGAAATCGCCTTCGCATATAATAACGAACGTGAAATCAACGGCGATGAAAGAACACGATCAAAAGAGATCTGGTAATTTCTACTCTTCATGTCTCAATGATATTCCTTTACAAAAGCGATTTCAATGTGAAAATTCTTAATTTCAGGCAATCATATTATTTCTAAGTCCCAAGATTTGACGTCGAATAAATTCCATTCTACACCCGACTTTAGTCGCTCTGCTAAAAATTCATTCGAAAATGAACTGCCCGTAAAAGTTACAAAGTCCGAGGGTTACAAACGGGTAGACAGATTATTGCAAGTTTCTTCAGATTCGATCAAATACTCGGACGACGTGCAAAGCTCGACGAACTCTCAAGATTATTCAACGAGAAGGAACTCATTGAACACAATGAAATCTTTGCTCGACTCTGAGATATTCAAGGGGCCACCGAATGCTAGAAATATTACAAGTAACAAATCTATCCAAAATACAATAGACGACTCGAGTACGCAACTGGAGATACAGAATATTTACGTGTCTCCAAAACACAATAAAAGTGTTTTAAAATCTACGTCTGGTTCAGCGAGTAGTTTAACGAAAAAGAAAGTTATTTTCGACTTAACGAATGAAAGAAGTAAGGATTTATCGTCGCCAGACGATGATGTAAAAAAGGAAGAATTAAATGAGAGTAATTGGAACAATTCGAGGTAAATTTTTAATGTTTTATAGGAAAAATAATTGGTACAAATTAAAGTTTCGTTTCGTTCACAATTTATTTAGCATTTCCGACGAACGGAAACGAGTATCCCAATCGGAAGATTATAAGAGTCCCAGTAATATAGTATTAAAGACTACGCAGAGCGACAAAATCGCAGAATTGTCACGAAAATTGGAGGCACAGGTAAAACGAGGCGTAAAATTTATTTGCTATTCATAGTACTGAACAATGACCATTTCGTTTCAGCTAAATGTAGTGAGACAAAGACCGGCAGGATCGGTTGAAACTATTTTCACCTCGAAGTACATGCAAAATAAAGAAAATCAAAATAAAATTAACGAAGAAGCAAATTCTACAAGTCTCAGTTCATTTTTAGACAGTCAACTCCAAGCGACCGCATCAAACTCGAGAAAGTCGGATGATTTTGTACCACAACCGGCAGCACGTAATTTATTAAAAGAGAAGTTGGCTGAACCATTGCGAGCAGAATCCATATCGGAAGTATCAGATTTCGACTCTGACATAGATAAGATATTAAAATTGTAACAATCATAGATACAATTATATTGTACTATTTTATGTGTTTTTACATAATTTATATTTGTAAATAAAAAGTATGTTTTATACTAATAAATTATATTAAAGGAAATTCGATCTCTTTGCATCCCTTAGAGTCACGGAAACGTAAAAATAACGTGTCGCTAGATGCTGGAAAGCAATTGCCAAGCACCGGAATGATAAAAGAATTTTGCGAAATGGAACGAGTCTTAAAATTGAAACGCTTGTACCTCTCTTAATAAAGAACTGAGCAAACTATTAATAATGCTGAACGAACAATATTAGTATCGCTATGTCATGTTATCGAACGATACGGTTATGTCTTGGATGCACTATCAAAGAATGATTTACGATTACCGTATAAAGTNCGATCTCTTTGCATCCCTTAGAGTCACGGAAACGTAAAAATAACGTGTCGGTAGATGCTGGAAAGCAATTGCCAAGCACCGGAATGATAAAAGAATTTTGCGAAATGGAACGAGTCTCAAAATTGAAACGCTTGTAGCTCTCTTAATAAAGAACTGAGCAAACTATTAATAATGCTGAACGAACAATATTAGTATCGCTATGTCATGTTATCGAACGATACGGTTATGTCTTGGATGCATTATCAAAGAATGATTTACGATTACCGTATAAAGTGCAGGTCACGTTTCTGTTCATTATTTATTATAAAATAATAACACGCGTATATCGCGATCCAAGATTTAAAACGATGTCAATGTCCAATGTGTTTTGCTTGGTTTGCAACGTAAACCTCGAGGCTTCGTCTTCTGTAAACGTATTTTCGACGTCGTTCCCTCGCCAAGGCGAACTACTGGCGAACTTTGTCTCAAAAGTGCTTCATATAAAAATCTCCGAGCCGCAAAATCCTTACATTTGTTCGCAATGTTACAATCTGTTCGAAATGTTAGAACAGGCACAGAAAACCGTGCTCAGTATACGTTGCGAGATTCTGAAGATTCATCGGGCGACCGAGAGACGAAAAAGTACAAACATAGCGTTAGGAGAAAGAAAATTAAATCATGCTGATGAGAATTCGAAAGTCGGGACAAAGTTACAAACTACCCCGATTGAGGAGATGATACAGCAGCAATGTATCGACAATAATATAATGGCTAATGCCTCAGAAGGTGAGCTATCTAAATGAGTAAGTCTATATAAAATTTGTTTCTAAAATGAACTAACGCTTTCTTTGTACCTTCTCAGCAAATCCGTACGCATTAAACGTACATGTGGATAAACAAAGTTTTGTATCACCGATAGATTCTAGAAAGAATGACTTAAGATACTCTGTGAAACCAGATCTCATACCTTCTGAAAACGTATCACAAACTACTGATCTCGAATGGAAAGAGGTAGACGAAAATGTTACAGAGATGGAAGAGAATACGGAGCAGAACACTGCAGGTAACACTTTTTCAATTCTACACATTTATCAATTAAATCCTGTATTAATTGAATCACGAATACGTGCAGTGACAAAAGTCGATGAAATGTCTTTGAACTCAGGAAAGTTGTCGAGGTGCGAGGGAAAACGATTTAGGTACCCTTGTCCTACTTGCAACAAAAGGTGGAAAACTTCGGCTGAATTGAAGACTCACATAAAAACTCATTCAACGTTGAGGCCGTACATGTGCGAGAAATGTGGCCAGGCATATAAGCACAAACACGCGTTAGAAATACACGTTGGTATGCACAACGGAATAAATCCGTTTCAATGTAACTTTTGTAACAAGTGCTTCACGCAGAAGGGAGCCCTTATGAGACACTTGCCGATGCACACTGGCGAAATGCCTTATCAGTGCGAGTTATGCGGTAAAAGGTTTGTCCATCACACGTCTTACAATATGCACAGATTATCGCACAGCGGAAAAAAGTCTTACAAGTGCCACGTAAGTAGCGATCCAAATACAAACGTCTATCAAGTTTATATGCCGTACGTTTAAGTAACTCCGTTCCCTAGGTATGCGATCAATCTTTATTTTCAACGTCGCATTTAAAAAGACACATGCGAGTGCACACTGGCGAAAAACCTTATAGTTGCACGATATGCGGGAAACGTTTCGCGGAACGATATAATTTATTGGCTCACCAGAAGATTCACTATTCGCCTGAAGTTAAAATAAAAAAGGGCAATGAAGCGCTGTACCAGTGCAATCTCTGCAATCTAGTGTTTGACCAGAAGGAGAATCTGGATAATCACGTGAAATATCATTCGAATCTGAATAAGTCCAATCAGCAAGAATCAGGAAAGTTTCAAGACGAGGAAGATCGTGAATTATCTAAAAAGATCAACTCCGAGAATAATGTACTGCAGGAAGCATGGATTCAAATGAATCGAGATAAAGTAGATCTTATTGACGATCAAGCGCGATTCGTACTTTTGCACAATCCTTTACCGGAAATCGATGAGAACTCTTTCGCCGTCACCTTTAGCGACCAAAAAGTATCGTTGGCAAGTACAAGTTACAATACGAATTTACAAGTAATTATAGAACCGTCGGATACATCGATTTTAACCGGCAATCTTCCTCCCATGGATAAAATGCATTGACGCATACTCTAGTTTTTTAAATGTTTATGTGGAGAGTGTTTTACAAATCATATTTTATTATGCAGATACTTGTAGAGAATTGTCAGTCGACTGTTGTTGGGAGAACTCAAAAGGTCTTGTGGAAAAGTTAACTCAGCGATCTTAGAAAAACGAAACTTTTGATTATTAACGCGACACAATCACCGTTAGGACTTCGTACACAAACATTACAGATACAAATACAAATGCAAATTTTTAAATTAAGCGATTGCCGTAACTACTGTACACAAATAAGTACAGGATTGATCGTATAACTCTTCTTATACGTGCATAAATATTTTTGTGTCAAGTGAGAGTTCCTTGTATCGAAATATTTTTAAACAGATGTGTTCATTCGTGTAGGATTATTTAATACACAACAAATAAATCGTTGTCAATAAAGTATATCTAATAATTTTTACCTCGCGCTTAATTAATATGATCGATCAGAGTTTCCTCCACTTGGCTAGGCATTAAATCTTTCCAGGAAGAAACACCATAATTTCTCAGCAGGGTTCTCCTTTGTAACACTGAACTTGACAAAGATCTGAAGAGTTCATATCATTATGAAGATATGAGACACGTAGGGTACGAGACAGGAAGTTTAAGACGTACTGTTTTATCTCGTCAACGATGGGCCCGATCATTGCCGGAATAGCAACTTCAGAAAAGTGATTGAGCTCAGATAAAAATTTCGGTTTCTCCAGAGGAAAATTAGTGTATACGTCAAAAATGAAATTAAGTAATCTGTTATGCGCTCGAATATATTCATCCGTCAATACCTAGGCACAACGAAGATGACAAGCTATACTTTCGCTAAATGACTCACTGAACATATTCTTAAATACATTACCACCAGAGAAAAGAATCCAGGTTTATTCATGTGCTGATCTAAGTAAATCTTTCTCGATTTCAATATTAATTCTGTATAATAGTTTTTCATGTGTTCTGGCTTCCTTATTTCCAATGGCTTTAAACGAATTATAAACACAATATTAAGAATCGCATCGATTTTAGTAAAAGAATAAGAACGAATTTCTCATTACGAACTTTTCTCTCTAGAAACACTTCGTCGCTGGATTCGGACTCGCTTTCATCCGTAGGCGAGATTGTTCCTCCTCGTATCAAGGTATCACGACGTTGTAAGAGTTTCGCCTGATGCCTCCTGCGTTTCAATTCTTCGTCTTCGACCACGACATTCGAATATTCGTCCAGGATCACCTGTGAACAGGTTCTACAGTGTTCAATTGAAAATTGACTTCAACCGGATCGATTTACTCTCAATTCTTTGTGCTGGTTTATTAATTCGTCGAAAAATTTTATCGGTTGCGTCTCCATTTCTTCCTGGAACTTGATATGCGCTATATTCTTCTTGTACAACATGCTCCTGTCCCTGAATATGTCTTCGTCTACGTACGATTTACTATCGTATATATTTGCTAGATCTACATCCGCTATTCTAATCTTGACAGGCAGTTTAAGATTCTGTACAGTCTAGAATGAAGAGTGATCGATAGTAGATATGTTACTATGATTATTGAAGTAATCATCGTACGCGTACATCGTTCACGATTCCTTTGATAAATTTTACGTCACTTTCCGTGACCGCGGCCTCGTTAGACGCCAGATGTTCTTTACTATACTTGGTATACATCTGGATGTCGAACTTTTCCTGTATCCACTCGCTGTGAACTTCTTCGCTCTTCGTGAATACAAGAACTTGTTTAGTGTTGGAATAACGCGTGGTCAACTGTATGGTTGCGTGCAGATCCGTTTGAGTGATACCAATTTTCTTCTCTAATCTCAGCAAAGCGATTTCGTTGCAATCTGCGTAACGAACAACATAGCGATCGAATGGGACTTAATTGCTAACAGAATTGAATGAATCTGACTGACGGAACCCGTAGCTGTGTCCTAATTGTTCTTGAATAGCTAAGAACTCTCCGCGGCGAGACATATCGTTGAACTCTTCTCTATCCACGAATATATACGACTGATTTTCCGTTTCGTTATTCTCTCCCTTTTTCGTCGTGTACCACCGGCAATACGACACCTGAGTTCAAGTTATTTCTTTTACTGGATACATCGATTGAAACCCGACGAGGAGTATTACTTTCTTTAATAACGTTCGAGTAATATGAAGAGCCAACGACAATTTCTGCACCGCGCTCGGACCTGTTAGTATTATCAACGGCGGGCTTCCTTCGTCGTACGGTGTAACATGTAAATCAATCTTCGGAGTGCTCAGTTGCTCCAAGAGCGTCAATTTCGTTACGGTGCGAGCGGCGGTCAAGTTTACCGGTGAGGCGAATAGAGTCACAGCTGCTATCTATGTAAATCAATTCCTCAATCCATATCGAATCATCGAGCCTCAATAAAGACGGAAACGTACTTTCTCTGCGCTAGTCACTTCGACCCCGTCGATGCGTTGTATACTTGGAATAGAGAATAGTATCACGGCTTTATAACTGGGCCACTTGGTGCAACCGTTCCCTCGAAGATCCATCTCCTGGATCAGCCCTTTGCAGTTTTGCAGTTCCAGTAAATCGTTGATCTTATTGAACTTCAAATCTATCACGCGCAAACTGTATGCGTCCTGTTTATAAGAATCTGATTACCACCGCGCGTCTCAAGCGTTTCGATTGACATTTTACCTTGAAAAAATCTAGAGTAGTCAACTTGTTGTACCCTAAGTATATTTTTCGTAGATCGGATAGACTGCTAATGCCGTATCCAGGCATAGCTGATTTATAAGTCAATATGCAATTGCCTTCGNTTTTACCTTGAAAAAATCTAGAGTAGTCAACTTGTTGTACCCTAAGTATATTTTTCGTAGATCGGATAGACTGCTAATGCCGTATCCAGGCATAGCTGATTTGTAAGTCAATATACAATTGCCTTCTAGATTTAACTCTTGAATATTTAGCTTATCTAAATTTTCAATGCACTCGATCAAATTGTACGACAAATTTAAATACTTCAGATATCTAAAAACGTAATGCGCGGCGTGAAATCTATTCCCGATTACGGGACTGTGCGGGAAGAAGTACTCACTTCAAATTTTGCAAGCCAGTAATTCTTTCGATCGCATTATGTGACAAGTCCAAGTGCACGATACTCCAGAATTCGCTGATATCACGCATTTTCGATATGTAATTGTAGGATAAATTTACGTACGTCAAGTACCAAGGAGGTGGAAAATCGAGAATAACTTTCATCCTATTGTGCGACACGTTTAAAAACATTAAGTAGGGAATGCCTTCCAGTGGTTGTAAATTCGAAATATAATTGTATGCGAGATCGACGTATTGCAAGAAGCGATGATATCTTAACATCGTAATGTGCGCGAGCGACTGTTAAAGAAACTATTCCTACTATTTGTTTTTTATACGAGGTACTATATTTCTAATAGACGACGAAGTACCATGTTTCTCATAACGCATTTCCTTAATACATAGAGACCGTTCTCGGGAGATTTGGCGAGATACGATTTTCCGACTCCTATCAGTCTGTCAGTGAAAAATCCGCAGAATTCTAAATCGTCTAACGTTACGTCGCACAGTTCTCTCAGCTTTACGACGGGCGCTTTGTCGTCTTCCCACATATCGATGTCCAGGGTGAAACTGTTCCAATTGCTACCAGTTGCGCACTGTATTACTTTTTGATCTGCCGAGAACGGCACTTGATCGAGCAACGTGAAGGAGAGATCGGACTGCAAACGGGAAAAAACTGTTGCACTTAGAGCGTTTGACTTACGACCGAATGAGACTTACGGTTGTAGACGATTCGGATGAGGTGGTCGATACGGATTCATCTGATAAAACTTCGAATGGTACATATCTGTCTTCTAAATTATCCCAACTCATGTCGCTGTGCGATAACAAATCTGAGTCGTCGTCGTCAATTAATTTAACATCGTCTTTGTGTAACGTGTGTTCATCGGGGACGGAAATTTTACCAATCGTACTTCGCGCGAGCAACGTTTCACGCGAAGAAAATAAGTAGGACTGTAATATTCGGATTGTACGATATATTCTTTATATCGGCATTGTTTTTTTAATAATAATCGATCAAGAACGTAATCTTACTTTCCCTGGGNTGTAACGTGTGTTCATCGGGGACGGAAATTTTACCAATCGTACTTCGCGCAAGCAACGTTTCACGCGAAGAAAATAAGTAGGACTGTAATATTCGGATTGTACGATATATTCTTTATATCGGCATTGTTTTTTAATAGTAATCGATCAAGAACGTGATCTTACTTTCCCTGGATCCATATTTAAACAGTTACTTCTCTATTATATGTAACTATTTTTATAATTATCGTTTGTACAAAATCTTTCATACAACCAGCTTTATTTCTATTGTTTCTTAACAATTGAATACATATGGATGTGTCAGAATACAAAATTGAATTCTATACAAATAAAATATCTTATGTCTCGGTAGCTAAATGTTTTAAAACTTCATTTGTAATACGATAATCATGCCATTCTTCCTCTTCCGTTATATCAATCGCTCCTATACTTTTATAAAACTCTTTAGCAGGATTCCATTTAAGGACCGAAAAGTCTAGTCTACAACAACTGTTATCTACCGCTTCCTATACAAAAATGATAAAATAATCGTAAGTACATATAATTCTTACGAGAGTGTAAATCATTTTATGTAGTTTTCGAACGACATACTTTGGCAACAGTTTTTAATAATTTACTGCCTATGTGTTTCCTTCGATGGCTAGATGTAACGTACAAATCTTCCAAGTACATGGCTTTACCGTACCACGTCGAGTACGTGTAATACGAAATTGCATACCCTACCACGTTTGTATCTACCTCTGCCACGTAGCATATGAACAGAGGAGGGTCTGTGTCAAATCCGTCTTTCTCTAAAACTACGAACATTCTTTTGCAATGAAAGGCAATTTGTCCTTTACGATGAATTCCTACCTTCGGAATTAATCTTTGGTTCGTCTGACATAAGCTCGAAATCAGCTAATTCCTTAAAGAACGCGATAACGATGAGTTAATTGGAAAAGGTTTTTGCAATTTTCAGCAAAGAGCGAGAAATTTACTAATCATTTTTATTGAGAACTACCTGGATCAAATTTCTGATAGCTTTACAGTCTTCGCGTTTGGCTTTCCGTATTATTACCATTATCACTTCGTCCCAGTTAACTTATTTAAAGCGTGCTTTAATAAACGGGTGTGTTATAAAATCTGAGGAATTTCGACGAGGGCGCCACAACTTCCTGTCCGACGCGACAACCATTTCCTGAAGCTTCTGCGCTTGGCGTGTTTGCTCGCTTAGCCATTTACGTTCAGTGTTGATCGTGTTGATCACTCGTGATCTCTTGCGATCGTTGCGTACCGTAGTTTCGTCGTTTCGTCGCGTATCATCGCGTATGTGCTGACGTTACGGAGATAATTCGCGTGCGACCGAGATCCCGTGATCCTCCCCGTGTATTTCTCTAGTCGAGAAAACTAGCAGAGAGAAAAACAGAAACAGAGCGAACACAGAATGTCCGAAATTGACGCAAAAGTGAACATGTCGCTTGGTAAGTGGCCAGAGTCTCGAACGTCTAGCAGTTTTGCCGATAATCCTGGGTGAGCGTACGGCTACTACTGTTTCTTCTTTTGCACGAATTCCGAATGGCGAGAATCTTACAACGTAGATGTGTCCAATATTTCTTTTCGTTCGTTTATAAACCGCCCGAGGTATGGTAAATAGATCTCGGAAATGAATGATCGTCGGATCAGCGAGCTTTCGATGCAGAATCGTTTCGTCTCCCCGTCTCTTAATCGTTGCGGAATCAAAACATGGGCAATGCGATCGCTTTATCGAGTCGACGTTTAACTCGCAACAGAAAACCTGTGCGCCGTCCTTTCGAATCGCTGGAAGACGTTCTCGCAATTTCCGACACTCGAATAGAACCAGTCACTCGCATACGCATTTCGGATCCCTAGAAAAGAGCTTCGATTCTCGGCCGTGTACACGCAATAGGACCGCGATAAATCCGGATTTCTACCGAACGGAGAGGATGACGAAAGGAGGAAGAAAAGTACAGATGCCAGGAAGGACCGTGCGTCCTGCGAAAAAAAGTGTTACGATTTACGTACGATCGATGGAGGGAGGCATCGTTCTAACGACAGCAGGACGATTGTCTGAATATGAAAATTGACGGACACGAAGACGAGATTCTCTTGGATAATATAACGCAGACCAAGTGTTGTGTGACTCATGCCTCACGAAAAGGAGTCGACTTTCCATTGCGTGGGACATATACGTTTGCGTAACTTTAGTCGTATTTTTATCTCTGCTATCATGTTCCTCGAGTTTCTGTTCGTTTGCCTGATGGACTCGGAACGCTGCACGCTATACGAGATAAAAAAAATATCCCAGGAATTTTTAGATCGATTTTATTTTCAACGCATTCTATGACTCGGACGTATAACATACGACGTAAAACGTTTCGTCTGCGAACGAAAATGATGCTAAAGTATATCGCAAACGTACGATTTAACGTGTTCGACGTAAACGTATTAATAAGCAAACGCTCCGCGATACGTAAAATCACTTGCCGAGTCGTAAGAAATATTTCATTTAACGAGCCATTGAAAACTAAAAGACCACAAGAGGATTCAATATTTCCAATGAATCAGTTAGATATTTATTGGATCGGAACGATTTGGAGCCGTGCACCTCGACAGAAGAATTTATTCAAACGTAACTGCATCGCTACGATCACCTATTCAGTTATTTTTTTTCTAAGTACTCGTACGAATGGCCTATTTCTTTTTCTATTCATTAACGATGACGAAGGGTGACGGAAAAGCATTTTTAACGAAGAGGAGAACATACATTCAGCCAGAGGAGAAGTTAAAATATCGAACGTACGAAGAGCAATTGATCTGCAAGGAAATGCATGCCAGATCTGTGTATTGAAAGATAAATACTTTCAGAAGATTACATTGAGATTAAGAAGATAACAGGGGGCACGTGAAAGGAAATAATGGAGTACATGTATGTGAACAAAAGAGATATTGAATGTACAAGAAGAATTTACAAAGAAGACTTTAAAGAGGACAATACACACATAGAGATGTCAACAAAATTATCTGAAGAATCTTTTTTTCTAAAGACTTTGAGCTGCATTTCTAGAGTAACATGTCACAAGTTCTATGTAAAACTTTTTCAGAAGTACAGTATCCCAGTATTTTTGTCATTTTTAATTTGAATTAATAAACGTAAGACTTCTTTATTCTCATTTTTTTGTGTTAGATATTATGACTATAAAATTAGCGACAGCATTCGATATGCCTTTAATTGTATTTGAAAATGAAATTGTTTCNGATATTATGACTATAAAATTAGCGACAGCATTCGATATGCCTTTAATTGTTTTGAAATTAATGAACATATATTAGAAGAACGATTAGGGGGATTGAGAGATACGTAAATTGAAAAATCTTCAAAGGAATTGAATAAAAAAAGAGACAGAACTAGCCATACTGAGCTCGTGATGATGGTCCACGCAAGAGGACATTTTTCACATATTCCAGTTTAAAAGCCCTAACACAAAATTAACTTCCTGCACTGGTCACAGGCCGTACACTCACTAAACGTTGTGAATTTTCTTCCTTTTAAGATGAGATCATAAAGATGGAGAAAAAGGAGAAGAAGAAAAAGTCAGGGACCACCAGCGGAAAGGCTGGTGCTAAACGCACGCGGGGAACTCCGCGAGGGCGTAGTGGATTGAGAGGCAGAGGCGCCAGAGTAAAGCATAACGTTGGAATTACTAAGAAAGATCAAACGTGGCAAGCCGGCCAGAATAACAATAACAATAATAACAGTATCAATGTACGCGGTGGTTTCGCTCGTAAACGGTACAAGAAGAACACCGGCCTGACGAGGTCACGAAGCAATTTGACGTTGAATCAAAAGTCGAACATACGAGGAGTTTTTAACACTCGCCGTGCTCGCGGTAACAGATTCGGTCTGACCCGTAGTAGAAGTCGTACAAACTTGACTTTTACTCAGGGAGGATTTTTCACCAACAACAAGACTACGTTAAAGAAGACGAACAGTTTGCCGAATTTGCGTGACCCTACGTCGGTTCACAATCGGCTCGGATATCAGAGCCCTGCTCAAGTTGCTTACCGCAATCGCGTTAAAAAGGCGAAGCAGTTGCTGCTACAGAAACAGAATCAGAAATTATCTCTACAAAAGTTCAGGGTAAGTCTGCGAACGATAGTTAGATAGAGTCGCAATCAAACCGATGTTAAATGAGTGTTCTGTTTTCTTATTGTTAAAGCAAGCTTCGCAAGCCGGAAAGTCGTTGATGTCGGTTCAACAAAGATCCGTAGGAAGGAGGCAACAGATTTTAACGTCCCAACGTCGTTTTACCACAGGTGGATTGCGATCTGATCAGATCGCCCGGGCTCAGAGACGAGCCCAGTATGAACAAAAATTGATGAGAATGAAGTATGTTAAACCGTTCCACGATTTACCAAGATGATTACGAGCACATTGATAAGAGATTCTTTAATGTATTTTTACTTGAAACCTTTTTGTAAGACCTTAATTCAAGCGATACGATGTTACAGTACTGCAAGATTAAACGCGAGCGCAAGTGCTAACTGTATGTGTAAATTGGGGAACGAGTACAGCCCTAGCAAACATCCACGGCCTCTTAATTTCACGCCGAATCAGAATGGGAACACTCCGGACGGTATGCGGATGATACCACAGATTGACCAGCAACGTGGACGTTTATGCGTGGTATGTATAGCTCTAATCAAAGAGGAGCGAATTGTGACTACGATCATTTGTAACGTATGTAATTCGTGATTCGCAGAATATAAAATATAGGAGGCCCATGTCACCAATCTCGGAAACGGACGACTACCGTATGTTCAGTCAGATCATACACAGAATAAGTGGAAGTCACACGAATAGTACGCTTAACGATAGATTTAGCTACTAAGTCGAACAAGAGAAATTTGTTTTGTATTTAGAATATAAGACTGTTGAGGCCAGAATTCAAAGCGTGCAAAGTAAATGTCTGAACGTAGTGATTCAGTTTTATCGATGATATTAATAATTAACTTGTACGAAATGAGTTGGGAATATAAATAACTCAAATGTCTTTCGTTTCCTCCTGCGAAAAAAAAATGTACAATTATTAATACTTTGAATTATTAATACTATATTTGTGGTAACGTTCTTAGTTTCCGAAATCATGATAACTTAGTATAATTCCTTCCCATTGTAATTTTGCTGAGAAACGTGGCCTCGATGAAACGAGTTTAACATGTGTATTTAAGGAAATGTAGTAGTAATGAAAATCATTGAACATTATAATTACATTCGAGGTTTCAAGATTTTAGGAATTTTGTTAAGGACATAGTTCCTAAAATAATCATAAGTCTGACTGGGGTAATAAATTCATTTTTTTAGAAACGATTGTTACGCTAATTGATATAAGTATTCATTTTAAACTGTCAAATACGATGTACCAATAAAATACAGAATTACAATGTAGAAAGATTTTCCTCTGTTATACATAGAAATTGTACGCGCTTCTAAGAAAATCATAATCAGAGTATAATTAATAAGAGTACAATGTAAAAGATCGACTTTTTATATTTTAATGTATCAACATAATTTAATACGTGTATCTTCTGAGTACATATTAAAGATTAGAGAGACAGAATCTTTATTAATATAAAATTAATGTTTATCAATCGAACGATCTCTAGCTGTTTATTAGAGCTTCATATCCCTTCTCTTTGCATCCTACATCGCGATTTACAGATATTTTCACTGAGTAATAGAATTCTGAAGGTATCGCTAATAACATTCCAATTTCACATCGCAGTCAAAGTTGCAAGTTTATAGAAACGATGGTTATGCGAGGAGAGTTTCTCTTATATAATTAAAAAGAAAGAGGCTTTCTACAGATCGAACAATTCGATCGACATAGAAGATGTCTGTCAGAATTTCGTCTCGTCTGTCACAGTTTTACACTGGAAGTCCTATAAAACAGGTAGATAATCCAAGCAGTTACGCAGTAACAGAATCGACGACTACAACTGAAACCATTTCCAGTTTTTAGCCTGCGCTTCTATCAATGTTCAACAAATACGACGCCTGCAAGTTCACGAACATATCGCGTATACGTTATTGAAAGAAGCTGGAATCCCGACACCGCCGTTTGGAGTGGCCAAAACTGCTGAAGAAGCTGCAAAGATAGCCGGGGGTCTCAAGACAAAAGATATCGTTATAAAAGCTCAAGTCCTTGCCGGCGGCCGTGGTGTAGGACGTTTTCAGAACACCGAGATTGGCGGTGTCGTTATGTGCGAAACGTGAGTCCAGAATTAGGAATTAAGCGCGGAGATTATCACTTTTATTCGATGTCATTTTTAGTCCCGAGCAGGCGAAAGATTTGGCCAGCAAAATGATAGGAAATTTGTTAGTAACGAAACAAACTGGACCGGCTGGCAGAATTTGCAATTCGGTAATGGTGACAACGCGTATGTTCCCGCGTAAAGAATATTACTTGGCAGTAATGCTCGAACAAATTTACAATGTAAACCCTTTTATGAAAATGCTAGGAGTAGTTTAAATGTATTAAAACGCGAAGTCATATAATTCATAGGGTCCCGTGGTAATAGTGTCTCAGCAGGGCGGTGTGAATATCGAAGATATCGCCGCGAAGAGTCCGGAGGCGATATCTTATATACCGGTGAATATAACGAAAGGTTTGACGGTCGAGCAGGTCAACAAAATTGTAAAGAAGCTAGGTATAGAAGGGAACGAGAAAGAAATAGTCGGGTTGATCGCTTGCAATCTATACGAGATGTTTATCAAGTATGACGCGTTGTTGCTTGAAATTAATCCACTTGCTTTAGACCTCTCCGGGGAATGTGAGTTGTTCAATTAATCAATCGGTCTCGCTCAATTAAGGATCCCTTGATAACGAAAACGAACAACTTTTCAGATTTCGCTTTAGACTGTAAATGTTCTTTCGATGATAGCGCAGAGTTCAGGCAAAAGAAATTATTTTCTTTCAGGGATCTTACGCAAGAAGATCCTAACGAGGTCCAAGCATCTAAATTTAATTTAAGTTACATATCGTTAACCGGAAACATAGGGTGTATGGTGAACGGCGCGGGATTGGCGATGGCCACTATGGACATGATTCAATTGTACGGCGGTATGCCGGCTAATTTTTTAGATGTGGGTGGCACCGCATCGAAGGAAGCCGTAACGGAAGCATTTAAAATAATAGTCTCCGATCCGAAGGTAATTAAGACTTGGGGTCTAAATCGACGTAAGCCTGAATTACGAGGTTTCAGGTAGAGGCGATTTTGATAAATATATTCGGTGGTATTATGAGATGTGACATAATCGCGGAAGGAATTATAGCTGCGTCCAAGGAATTGAAACTAACAGTTCCAGTGGTCGTGAGATTGCAGGTAATTCGCGGATACGCGTGAGGGAACGTCGATCGTTATCAGAAATTGATTTGTTGTCTAGGGAACTAACGTAGAGAAGGCACGAAAGTTGATAGCCGATGCACAGCTGAAAGTATTCCCCGTAGACGACTTTGCCACGGCCGCCGAATCTGCCGTCAAATTATCGTTCATAATACAAGCTGCGAACTCTATGAATTTAGACGTCTCCTTCAAACTTAAAAAGGAAAAGGCGAAGAGTTCGAGCTGTTCGACGAAAACTAAATAATTTTTCTATACTTTTAACGAAATTTGTAACACGCTATACAATTATTAATAGCTCTTTGCTTGCTTTTACTTTTTCTATATCGTACGATGTGAGAACACCGTCTGTATTGTTTTAACTCTACAAATTTGTATCGATCTAAATGTAGACGTAAAGAATAAATATTTTTCTCATATTCCTGTGTGCAATTTTATTATTCTACCTCCATTACTGCGTTCGCCGCAGTATTACGATCTACGCGGGCAGAATCGAAGGATAAGAATAACGCGCATTAACATATTCAAATGTCGAATGAGAAATCTGAACGTGACTAAGAGCGAGCGAGGTCTCGAATAGGAAGCTATGTTTGNCTTTGCTTGCTTTTACTTTTTCTATATCGTACGATGTGAGAACACCGTCTCTATTGTTTTAACTCTACAAATTTGTATCTATCTAAATGTAGACGTAAAGAATAAATATTTTTCTCATATTCCTGTGTGCAATTTTATTATTCTACCTCCCTTACTGCGTTCGCCGTAGTATTACGATACTACGCGGGCAGAATCGAAGGATAAGAATAACGCGCATTAACATATTCAAATGCCGAATGAGAAATCTGAACGTGACTAAGAGCGAGCGAGGTCTCGAATAGGAAGCTACGTTTTTTCGCATGGGAATTGTTGCTTGATAAATCAAATGTTCGCAGAAAATCGCGATCTGTAGTAGTGCTGCCATCGCAGGCTTCGTTCGCGGAGTTTGCGTCATGTTTTGCTAGTATAAACGTCAAGAAAGGTGGGGACATGAAGGCGCAGCTAACACTTGGCAGTCCACTGCCACAGCTTTAATAAGATGGCTACCATGTTGTCTCGGACTATCTCACTCGTTGAAAATCTCACCCGATTCAACGGGTCGAAGGTAAGTTGGATTTTCCGTAAGCTACTGCACCGCCCGATCCCGAGAATCCGCGTTCGCTCGTTCGTTTTAGTTACATTCTTCCGAAACGGTCAGTATTTACGCCAATGATTCATAAGTGGGGTGATCACCATATTAGACGTCTGTAGTCTGCTAAATTAGGCGCCAGGGTCAGCCGATTCGAAGCCAAAGATAGTGGCCTTGCAGTAAACCCACTTTTTTCACGAAATACGAGCATGTCAATTGTGCAATAGACGTTTGGACGTCTCCGTGGTCAACCTTTGATTCGTTGGTCATTGACTCTTGCTCGTCTGCCAGTATTTAATTAACTTTTATTAAATTATATCCAGAACGAGCGACCACTTGTCAAACCCGAGAGGAGTCTCAATTTTCGAATCTAATAGCCGAGCGCTTCAATTGTTTTCGTTCGCTCCCTTTCAAACTATATCTCTGTTGACTTAAAAAATTTGCGACTACTACGATGCNGTTTTTAGCCTGCGCTTCTATCAATGTTCAACAAATACGACGCCTGCAAGTTCACGAACATATCGCGTATACGTTATTGAAAGAAGCTGGAATCCCGACACCGCCGTTTGGAGTGGCCAAAACTGCTGAAGAAGCTGCAAAGATAGCCGGGGGTCTCAAGACAAAAGATATCGTTATAAAAGCTCAAGTCCTTGCCGGCGGCCGTGGTGTAGGACGTTTTCAGAACACCGAGATTGGCGGTGTCGTTATGTGCGAAACGTGAGTCCAGAATTAGGAATTAAGCGCGGAGATTATCACTTTTATTCGATGTCATTTTTAGTCCCGAGCAGGCGAAAGATTTGGCCAGCAAAATGATAGGAAATTTGTTAGTAACGAAACAAACTGGGCCGGCTGGCAGAATTTGCAATTCGGTAATGGTGACAACGCGTATGTTCCCGCGTAAAGAATATTATCTGGCAGTAATGCTCGAACAAATTTACAATGTAAACCCTTTTATTAAAACGATAGGAGTAGTTTAAATCTATTCAAACACGAAGTCATATATTTCATAGGGTCCCGTGGTAATAGTGTCTCAGCAGGGCGGCGTGAATATCGAAGATATCGCCGCGAAGAGTCCGGAGGCGATATCTTATATACCGGTGAATATAACGAAAGGATTGACGGTCGAGCAGGTGAACAAAATTGTAAAGAAGCTAGGTATAGAAGGGAACGAGAAAGAAATAGTCGGGTTGATCGCTTGCAATCTATACGAGATGTTTATCAAGAATGACGCGTTGTTGCTTGAAATTAATCCACTTGCTTTAGACCTCTCCGGGGAATGTGAGTTGTTCAATTAATCAATCGGTCTCGCTCAATTAAGGATCCCTTGATAACGAAAACGAACAACTTTTCAGATTTCGCTTTAGACTGTAAATGTTCTTTCGATGATAGCGCAGAGTTCAGGCAAAAGAAATTATTTTCTTTCAGGGATCTTACGCAAGAAGATCCTAACGAGGTCCAAGCATCTAAATTTAATTTAAGTTACATATCGTTAACCGGAAACATAGGGTGTATGGTGAACGGCGCGGGATTGGCGATGGCCACTATGGACATGATTCAATTGTACGGCGGTATGCCGGCTAATTTTTTAGATGTGGGTGGCACCGCATCGAAGGAAGCCGTAACGGAAGCATTTAAAATAATAGTCTCCGATCCGAAGGTAATTAAGACTTGGGGTCTAAATCGACGTAAACCTGAATTACGAGGTTTCAGGTAGAGGCGATTTTGATAAATATATTCGGTGGTATTATGAGATGTGACATAATCGCGGAAGGAATTATAGCTGCGTCCAAGGAATTGAAACTAACAGTTCCAGTGGTCGTGAGATTGCAGGTAATTCGCGGATACGCGTGAGGGAACGTCGATCGTTATCAGAAATTGATTTGTTGTCTAGGGAACTAACGTAGAGAAGGCACGAAAGTTGATAGCCGATGCACAGCTGAAAGTATTCCCGGTAGACGACTTTGCCACGGCCGCCGAATCTGCCGTCAAATTATCGTTCATAATACAAGCTGCGAACTCTATGAATTTAGACGTCTCCTTCAAACTTAAAAAGGAAAAGGCGAAGAGTTCGAGCTGTTCGACGAAAACTAAATAATTTTTCTATACTTTTAACGAAATTTGTAACACGCTATACAATTATTAATAGCTCTTTGCTTGCTTTTACTTTTTCTATATCGTACGATGTGAGAACACCGTCTCTATTGTTTTAACTCTACAAATTTGTATCTATCTAAATGTAGACGTAAAGAATAAATATTTTTCTCATATTCCTGTGTGCAATTTTATTATTCTACCTCCCTTACTGCGTTCGCCGTAGTATTACGATACTACGCGGGCAGAATCGAAGGATAAGAATAACGCGCATTAACATATTCAAATGCCGAATGAGAAATCTGAACGTGACTAAGAGCGAGCGAGGTCTCGAATAGGAAGCTACGTTTTTTCGCATGGGAATTGTTGCTTGATAAATCAAATGTTCGCAGAAAATCGCGATCTGTAGTAGTGCTGCCATCGCAGGCTTCGTTCGCGGAGTTTGCGTCATGTTTTGCTAGTATAAACGTCAAGAAAGGTGGGGACATGAAGGCGCAGCTAACACTTGGCAGTCCACTGCCACAGCTTTAATAAGATGGCTACCATGTTGTCTCGGACTATCTCACTCGTTGAAAATCTCACCCGATTCAACGGGTCGAAGGTAAGTTGGATTTTCCGTAAGCTACTGCACCGCCCGATCCCGAGAATCCGCGTTCGCTCGTTCGTTTTAGTTACATTCTTCCGAAACGGTCAGTATTTACGCCAATGATTCATAAGTGGGGTGATCACCATATTAGACGTCTGTAGTCTGCTAAATTAGGCGCCAGGGTCAGCCGATTCGAAGCCAAAGATAGTGGCCTTGCAGTAAACCCACTTTTTTCACGAAATACGAGCATGTCAATTGTGCAATAGACGTTTGGACGTCTCCGTGGTCAACCTTTGATTCGTTGGTCATTGACTCTTGCTCGTCTGCCAGTATTTAATTAACTTTTATTAAATTATATCCAGAACGAGCGACCACTTGTCAAACCCGAGAGGAGTCTCAATTTTCGAATCTAATAGCCGAGCGCTTCAATTGTTTTCGTTCGCTCCCTTTCAAACTATATCTCTGTTGACTTAAAAAATTTGCGACTACTACGATGCTTCTGTTCTATTATTCACGTTCGATCTGTTTACTTGTCGAAGACGAAGTGGGGCTGCCAAGGATGTGATTAAAAGTATGTAGGTCATTACCGTCGACTGATCTTTGAGTTTAGAATACTTTTATTTCTTACGCGGCTAAACGCACTGGTTTAAAGTTCAAGAGCTGTTGATACTTACAACATTGTACGTTGTCAATTCGTAGTATGTTGTTTATAAAAATTTGTCAATAAATTACATAATTATACACGCTATATCCGGACTAATTATCTAAAGCTGTAACATATGAAGACGTTCCGTCAATGGACACAGTCCTTATCGAAACCCCTTTGTACTTGTTTGCGGACAGATCTTGGGGTGCAAAACCAATTTAGTGAAGCAACCTGTAAGGAATTTAAATGTCCACGAACACATCAGCTACAGCTTACTCAATGAAGCTGGTGTCCCGACTCCGAAGTTCGGAGTTGCAAAAACTCCGGATGAGGCAGCGAAACTCGCCGCTGACTTGAAAACCAAAGACATCGTCTTGAAGGCACAAGTCTTAGCTGGCGGCAGGGGAAAGGGTCACTTTAAAGGGACCAGCATCAGCGGTGTAAAGATGTGTGAGACGTAAGATATCAGACAGAATCCTGACTCGAGCAATACGCAAACGGTTTGTGTTATCGTGCGTTGATCTTTGTACAGGCCGGAAGAAGCGAAGAAATTGGCCAGTCAAATGTTGGGAAAATTGTTGATTACTAAACAAACTGGCGAGGCAGGCAGGATATGCAACGCAGTTATGGTGACACAACGCATGTTTCCGCGTAAAGAGTACTACCTTGCTGTCATGATGGAGAGAGCCTTTGGTGTAAGTCAATGAACAAACGTTATTTGATTTGCGCTAGGAGAAACGATTGTTTCGATTGGACACTTTCTTATTTAAGGGTCCAGTGATAATAGCTTCCAGCCAGGGTGGTGTAAATATCGAAGAAGTTGCCGCAACGAATCCTAGTGCTATCATGTATGAACCCATTGATATCCGCAAGGGTATTACGAAAGACCAGGCAGATCGTATTGCCGTGAAGCTTGGACTTCAGAATGTTAAAGATTACATTTCTAACATTATTATCAACCTGTACCAAATGTTCCTCAAGAAGGATGCTCTTTTGTTAGAGGTGAATCCTTTGGCAGAAGACATTAATGGACAGTGTAAGTCTGATATAATTGTAAAGCTGTTTTCGTAAGAGATCTAGAAACGACAGATTTTCAATCAGAATTTTTGATATTTAGACTTCGCTTTGGACTGCAAGTGCAGATTCGATGACAACGCCGAGTTTAGGCAAAAGGAATTATTCGCTCTTAGAGATTGGACTCAAGAGGACACCAAGGAAGTCGAAGCTGCCAAATTCGATTTAAATTACATTGCGCTCGATGGTAATATTGGATGCATGGTAAACGGAGCTGGCCTGGCTATGGCCACCATGGACATTATCAAGTTGCACGGTGGAGAACCAGCCAACTTTTTAGACGTCGGCGGCGGCGCATCCACTTCTGCTGTGAAAGAAGCATTTAAAATCATCACTTCTGACACAAGAGTAAGTTACGCAACTTGATTAATATCAATGAAAAACTTTCACAGATTAGATAAACGTTTCTTATTTCGATCGATACAGGTTCATGCTCTCTTAGTCAATATATTTGGCGGAATTATGAGATGCGACGTCATCGCCGAAGGAATTATCGCCGCGACTAAAGAGCTCAGCTTAAAAATTCCTGTCGTCGTTCGATTGCAGGTATGAATTAACGCCAATAGTGTTCCGAAAGTGACAGTACAAAGGATGGATTCTAACTCTGATTGCGTGATTTCAGGGTACAAACGTAGACGAAGCGAAAGCTCTTATTGCAAATGCGGGTTTGAGAATCGTACCGATCGACGACCTCGACGAAGCTGCCCGCGTCGCGGTCAAACTGTCGACGATCGTTAAATTAGCACAATCCGAGAATCTTAGTGTCAACTTCGAAATACCTTCGATTTCCTAAGTCTAGCAAAAAATTTGTAATTTACCATATATTATGGAGATACATTACGAAGATATATTCACATTGTTAAAAGCGTTTGGAACAACAATTTGAAAGTAATAACTAGATTAATATTAACGATTGATTTCGAATGTAATTTCTGTGTCGTATTTTTGAAACGACGTTCTTGAACGTACTTCATATGTTTCTACTACCAGTGGAAATGGAAATTCTTAGCTTCGCTTGATGTTTCGAACGTTTGTATATTTTTTCTAAGATAAATAACGCAGACGCGTGCTCGTTTTGCGATCTTGTACTGAACAGTCACTGTTGTAAGAATTGCCAGGCGCAGTTTGCTCGAAATTGATGTTGCTTCTTCACCCGATGCAAGCACAAACTCATACATCCCGAAACGTATGCAGACCTCTTCAAGAATGTAATTTATTGTTTGCCCGGTTAACGGGTCTCTGTGATTCAGTATTAAAATTAAGTTACATAATATACAGTTATCTACATAGCCATATTTTTTGCATGAGGCGTACTCTATATTCTTTCAAAGCTTATATATACTTGTGTACTGAAAAAGTACGAGATTAACTGTCCAAAAAACGACACCTTTTACATAATCATTCATGAGACAAAAAATTATTATATTCGAGACGCATTACCGTGAGATATGATTATTATATCTCGCGGTTTAAAAAAACTGGGCCTGTTTAATGTAATATATAGACTTAATGTAGTTATATGTATACATATATATATAAATTATTTTACGTAATTTTAATCTGTTTTTATTTTGCTAATTAATCGAGGTTGATCACGTTTCGTTATTCCCTGGGGCGCAATTATTACGGAATAGTCAATAATAAATCGAACATCAATATTATGCCATGTTCATGTAATTATCAGATACAATTGCATTTCTGTTACGAATATTACACGACGCAAAATATGTAATACCGAAAGATCATAGCATAATTTTGATCGAAAAGCATGATGATCCTACTTGAAATGACGACGGAAAGATGTTTGAGAGAGGTTTGGATGTTCTTAGGATGCGGAACTACTTGCGAGTGCTTCGATGAATTTGTTATTGTCGGCAATAGCCTTCTTTTTAAATAAAGATATGCTATTGTTCACTTTACTACATTTTTCATTCAGCACCACAGCACTGACGAATTTAAATAATGTCTATTATGTTCGCAAAGATTGGCACTACTGTGCATATAATTCACATATTATACGATTGGCAACCGGTGGTTCGGATTTTGAATTACTTGTATATATATACGTTCTTAACGAAGTGTCTAACGAATTGTAACGACACTTTTTAAGAGGCACCAACTCCTGAGCTCCGGTAACTTCGTGTTCGATTTACTGTAAGACAGAAGAAAGATGGTCCGGACAAAAGCAGATCGTATACAGAAAGGTGAAACATCGATTTATTAATTTTCTTATTCAGAAATGTAAGAAGTCGGTGATTCCTTTGCTCAATCGATTCCCGACTTTCGACTATATTTCCCATTCTTTCATTTGCGAATATCATACTTCTATCTATGAATATCGGAGGGATAATAATTTTATTCAAAATATTTATTGCTCGTCGTATTCTCTAGCTGTCGGCAGTAAAGCACCAGCGAAAAATGTAGCAAGTGCACCTTCACCTGTGACACCGTCTAGGAAGGTCAAAGGTAAATCCTGATACATTTCTTAAAGCGAATGATGAAATAAGAAACAAATCGAATAAACAATTTTATTAGGAAGAAACTATGTCGGTGGAAATCCGTATCATCCAAGAGAGACACCAGAATGGCAGAAACCTATTACAAATTTTCTCAATCCTGATTCAGTGTATGGAGAAGTGAAAAATGACACTCCATCTCCAAATCGTGTCAAACCATCAGCAAGCATTACTTCAAAGATTCAAGTATGCAATCAAACTGTTGTTATATGTATGTTTAATCAATAAAATGATAAATGATATTAACAATATTCTGATTTAACAGGAACTCTGTGATGACGAGGATGACGAGAATGACTCCAACAATTAAACAGAGTCAATAAACCAAAACTTACATATTTTAATTATTGTTATTTTAATGTCGACAAAGAGAGTTGCTCAATTTCTGCTTAAAATCTCCAGATGGCAGAAAATCGTTTAGTCAGGTTGTAAATGATTCATATATATATTTTATTTAATATTTAAAATCAGAAGTAATATATATCATTATTGTTTGTGTTAAAAGTTAAGATAATAAATTGTAATCATTTAATGTAAAATAAACGTTGTGAACCCCTAGTTGAACCTTTCGGCGACATGAAATTAATTACACCTCAATATGTACCACGGAGTGAAGATGATTATCAATATTTAAACGTCGGAAAAAATATTTATCATCATCCTTTAATTTACGTAAAGTTAAGGTCACTGGGATGGTAATCGGCCGATCGTGGCGCTGCGCCCCGATATGTTTCTTTTCCGCGATTATTGCTGCGCTAGTTGTACCAGCGTAATTACCATCAAAATTTTGGCAGTCCAAGTTGCGGTAAAGATTCGCAGTATTGAAATGCTGCCGACGGCGAAATTTCATTAAAGAACAGTTTGTAACGCGGCTCAAGATCGAATAAACCGAATCGAATTCCGTGTCGTCTGCTTTGACGGAACTTCGTAATTTTTGTTTCTTTTCGTTTCATTATAACGTAGAATATTGGGACGATACACGACAACTGTAACCGGCTGTGAAAAAAACACTTCGATCATGGCTAGTGTTTCTTACCAAATAGCAAACTTGCTGGAGAAGGTATTTAAGAGCACCACGTTTCACGATTATTAATATTCACTTCGTAACGTTCGCTCCAGGATATTCCTTAAAACGTTAAGAGATGACGACCCGGTGATAATATCGAACTTCCTATTAACCTCGCATTGCTCTTTAAAAAGACACACTGTAACTTCCATAAGAAGTTTCGTAAAACCCTTCGCTACGAGCAACGATCCTGTATTTTTAAAAGACAATTTACTCTCGTCCCAAGACTTCATAAGAATATTATAATATATTGTAGATTTTCCAATAAACTAATTTACACCTTGCATAGCATTTATTTTTATACATGACAAATCTAACAACAAATTCTATTATACTTTTTATTTAAAAATCGTATGTAATACGTTTTATGATCTTAGATGACATCCACAGACAAGGATTTTAGATTTATGGCAACCAATGATTTGATGAGCGAACTTCAGAAGGATAATATCAAGCTGGACGATGATTCTGAGCGTAAAGTCGTTAAGATGCTTTTAAAGTTGTTGGAAGACAAAAACGGAGAAGTACAAAATCTTGCTGTAAAATGGTACAGTTATATCTGGGTTAAATAATAAATTTTATCTCTAGGCTTGGTGCATAATGTATTATTCTTCTCATCTAGCAGATTTCTGAACAATCTTTTCACACTGCTTTGAGTCCTAGTCGGTCTGTTCTCTTTGAAAATTGTCTAAATTCTTTGCGTATTAGATCTCATATTATTTTTGCAAGATTTTCTTTGTATGTGGACACAATTACAGAAACATGTCCAATTTCAGTTTGGGCCCATTAGTGAACAAAGTAAAGGAGTACCAGGTGGAAACAATTGTAGACGCCCTGTGCATCAACATGGTATCAGATAAGGAACAGTTAAGGGATATATCAAGTATCGGCTTGAAGACTGTAATATCTGAGCNGCAGATTTCTGAACAATCTTTTCACACTGCTTTGAGTCCTAGTCGGTCTGTTCTCTTTGAAAATTGTCTAAATTCTTTGCGTATTAGATCTCATATTATTTTTGCAAGATTTTCTTTGTATGTGGACACAATTACAGAAACATGTCCAATTTCAGTTTGGGCCCATTAGTGAACAAAGTAAAGGAGTACCAGGTGGAAACAATTGTAGACGCCCTGTGCATCAACATGGTATCAGATAAGGAACAGTTAAGGGATATATCAAGTATCGGCTTGAAGACTGTAATATCTGAGCTTCCTGTGGGATCCAGTGCCCTTGTCGCGAACGTTTGTAAACGAATAACCGGCCGTCTGAGCAATGCTATAGAGAAAGTAATTATTAACAACGACTGCTGACAATTCATCATCATCCGAAACAGGGTATTAATTAATTCGTATTTAGCAGGAAGACGTGTCCGTACAACTTGAGGCACTGGACATTATGGCCGACCTATTGTCCCGATTTGGTGCTTTATTAATCACGTTCCATTCCACTATTTTGAGTGCATTATTACCACAGCTCTCGTCACCGCGTCAAGCAGTTCGAAAGCGTACTATAATAGCTTTGAGCCACCTCCTAACGTCGAGTAACAATTTCTTATACAACAAACTTTTGGATCATCTTTTAGAAGGTCTTTGTACACAAACCGAAAAGAATGTGATACGTACTTATATACAGTGCATCGCTTCCATTTGGTATGTGTTCCTCGCATCAACTCGCTATTTATGCACATTTTCAGCTCTTCGTCAATTGCCGTTTTCTTTTCAGCCGTCAAGCGGGTCACAGATTTGGCGAGCAAATAGAAAAAGTCATGCCGTTAATTGTACAATATAGCAAGGAGGACGACGACGAATTAAGAGAATATTGTCTACAAGCGTTTGAATCTTTTGTATACAGATGCCCGAAAGAAATTACACCACATATAAATAAAGTGAATATTCTTCGTCGTTCGAATCGTTGGTCGTGTTCAGAAATTGGAATTAAACGTTGTTTTCTCTTTAGATCATCGAAATTTGTTTGGCTTATATCACGTATGATCCGAACTACAATTACGATGACGATATGAACGACATGTCCGATGGGGAAGACGTTATGATGGAAGTGGAAGAAGACGGAGAGGAGGACGCAGAGGACGAATACTCTGACGACGACGATATGAGTTGGAAAGTTCGTAGGGCAGCTGCGAAATGCCTCGAAGCTGTTGTGTCTAGTAGACGAGAACTTCTACCCGAACTTTACAAAGTCGTTTCCCCAGCTTTGATCGCAAGATTTAAAGGTATCTCTCGCGAGAAACAGAAACCCAAACAAAACTGTTCTAGTTTATTAAAACGTGCACATGTTTTTATAGAGAGGGAGGAAAACGTGAAGTCAGATATTTTCCACGCTTATATCGCCCTTCTGAGGCAAACGAGACCAGGGTCTGGTGTAGCTCTCGATCCCGATGCGATGGAGGACGACAACGGGCCGATCGCGTTGCTTCAGCAACAAGTCCCATTGATCGTAAAAGCGGTTCATCGTCAGATGAAAGAGAAGAGTATTAAGACCAGGCAAGATTGTCTTTCACTGTTGAAAGAATTAGTGCTCGTGCTGCCGGGTGCTTTGAGCAATCATATACCCGCGTTGATACCTGGCATACAATATTCTCTGGGAGAGAAGAATTCCTCGTCGAACATGAAGATCGACACGTTGGCATTTGTACATACGTTGTTAGTAACCCACCAACCGGATGTGTTCCACGCGCACATGGCGGTGTTGGCGCCTCCGATTATTGCTGCCGTCAGCGACCCGTTTTACAAAATCACAGCGGAAGCGTTACTGGTCCTGCAGCAACTCGTACAAGTTATCAGGCCTTACGGTAAGTGAAAAAGATATTCCGCGGAACTGTAGGAAATAAATGAAGGCTGTACGGTTTCAGGGGAAACGTGTGATTTCGATTTCACGTCATTGTCGGGAGAGATTTATCGTTGCACGTTAATGAGACTGAAAACGGCGGACATCGATCAGGAAGTAAAGGAGAGAGCAATCGCTTGCATGGGCCAGATTCTAGCGCATTTCGGTGACATTTTATCGGACGAGTTGCACGTATGCCTTCCTATATTCTTAGACAGGCTACGTAACGAAATTACACGACTTACTACAGTGAAAGCTTTAACGTGTATAGCATCGTCTCCTCTGAGAGTAGATCTTAATCAAATTATGGTATGTACTCGTGTTCCGCGTTACAAACTTATGTTAACGTTAGACTACTTTTTGTAGGAAGAAGCAATTCCGATTCTCGGGTCCTTCTTAAGAAAAAATCAACGAGCCTTGAAACTATCCTCTCTTCCTCTTTTGGACATACTCGTTCGAAATTATAGGTTTAGTCTTCACTCTAATTTGTTAGAGAAGGTAAAGTAATTGTAAAACGACAATGTCTGTGTTCACCTTCAATATTTAAAAAATGTTTCATTAGGTTACCACGGAATTACCAGCGTTATTAAACGAGGCTGATTTACATATCGCGCAATTAACTCTTAATCTTCTAACGACCATAGCAAAGTTGCATCCGGTCGCGCTTACAAGAATTTCCGAGAACATTCTTCCAGAGATACTGGTCTTGGTGAAGTCTCCACTTCTTCAAGGTAATCACCGCGTTTAAGACAACACATAAAATCTGTAATTACCTCCGGTGTTCTTTTGTGCCAGGAGTGGCTTTGAACTCGATGCTAGAATTTTTCCAAGCCTTGGTACAGGCAGATATACCAGACCTCGGATACAGAGAATTGTTGTCGATGCTGTTGGCTCCGGTCAGCCAGTCTGTACTTCACAAACAAGCTTATCATTCCCTGGCTAAGTGTGCAGCCGCGTTGACAATCACGTGGCACCAGGAAGCCCAGGCAGTGGTCGAACAGTTTTTGAAAGACGTTCAGAGCCATCAGAGCGATGCGCAACATATTTTCGCGTTGCTTGTCATCGGTGAAATAGGCAGACACGTGTAAGTTCATACCTTTTACGTCGTTCTCTATCGATTATTTCAATTGACCAATTTTAATCTAGAGATTTGAGTGGCATCGCGTCTTTGAAGCATATAATTCTGAAATCGTTCTCCTCCCACTCGGAGGAAGTGAAATCGGCGGCTAGCTACACTTTGGGTAACATAGCTGTAGGAAACCTACAGGAGTACTTGCCATTTATATTGAAGGAGATCGAAGCCCAGCCGAAGCGTCAATATCTCCTCTTGCACTCGTTAAAAGAGGTGAATGTCATTAGATATTGATCATCGAACACGGTGAATAATACTTGAATCTTAATTACAGATTATCACGTGCCAGTCAGCTAGTCCGTCTGGTGTTAGTCACTTGCAANGGCTTGGTGCATAATGTATTATTCTTCTCATCTAGCAGATTTCTGAACAATCTTTTCACACTGCTTTGAGTCCTAGTCGGTCTGCTCTCTTTGAAAATTGTCTAAATTCTTTGCGTATTCGATCTCATATTATTTTTGCAATATTTTCTTTGTATGTGGACACAATTAGAGAAACATGTCCAATTTCAGTTTGGGCCCATTAGTGAACAAAGTAAAGGAGTACCAGGTGGAAACAATTGTAGACGCCCTGTGCATCAACATGGTATCAGATAAGGAACAGTTAAGGGATATATCNTCAATAAAATGATAAATGATATTAACAATATTCTGATTTAACAGGAACTCTGTGATGACGAGGATGACGAGAATGACTCCAACAATTAAACAGAGTCAATAAACCAAAACTTACATATTTTAATTATTGTTATTTTAATGTCGACAAAGAGAGTTGCTCAATTTCTGCTTAAAATCTCCAGATGGCAGAAAATCGTTTAGTCAGGTTGTAAATGATTTATATATATATTTTATTTATTATTTAAAATCAGAAGTAATATATATCATTATTGTTTGTGTTAAAAGATAAGATAATAAATTGTAATCATTTAATGTGNAGCGCATTTCGGTGACATTTTATCGGACGAGTTGCACGTATGCCTTCCTATATTCTTAGACAGGCTACGTAACGAAATTACACGACTTACTACAGTGAAAGCTTTAACGTGTATAGCATCGTCTCCTCTGAGAGTAGATCTTAATCAAATTATGGTATGTACTCGTGTTCCGCGTTACAAACTTATGTTAACGTTAGACTACTTTTTGTAGGAAGAAGCAATTCCGATTCTCGGGTCCTTCTTAAGAAAAAATCAACGAGCCTTGAAACTATCCTCTCTTCCTCTTTTGGACATACTCGTTCGAAATTATAGGTTTAGTCTTCACTCTAATTTGTTAGAGAAGGTAAAGTAATTGTAAAACGACAATGTCTGTGTTCACCTTCAATATTTAAAAAATGTTTCATTAGGTTACCACGGAATTACCAGCGTTATTAAACGAGGCTGATTTACATATCGCGCAATTAACTCTTAATCTTCTAACGACCATAGCAAAGTTGCATCCGGTCGCGCTTACAAGAATTTCCGAGAACATTCTTCCAGAGATACTGGTCTTGGTGAAGTCTCCACTTCTTCAAGGTAATCACTGCGTTTAAGACAACACATAAAATCTGTAATTACCTCCGGTGTTTTTTTTTTGCCAGGAGTGGCTTTGAACTCGATGCTAGAATTTTTCCAAGCCTTGGTACAGGCAGATATACCAGACCTCGGATACAGAGAATTGTTGTCAATGCTGTTGGCTCCGGTCAGCCAGTCTGTACTTCACAAACAAGCTTATCATTCCCTGGCTAAGTGTGCAGCCGCGTTGACAATCACGTGGCACCAGGAAGCCCAGGCAGTGGTCGAACAGTTTTTGAAAGACGTTCAGAGCCATCAGGGCGATGCGCAACATATTTTCGCGTTGCTTGTCATCGGTGAAATAGGGAGACACGTGTAAGTTCATACCTTTTACGTCGTTCTCTATCGATTATTTCAATTGATCAATTTTAATCTAGAGATTTGAGTGGCATCGCGTCTTTGAAGCATATAATTCTGAAGTCGTTCTCCTCCCACTCGGAGGAAGTGAAATCGGCGGCTAGCTACACTTTGGGTAACATAGCTGTAGGAAACCTACAGGAGTACTTGCCATTTATATTGAAGGAGATCGAAGCCCAGCCGAAGCGTCAATATCTCCTCTTGCACTCGTTAAAAGAGGTGAATGTCATTAGATATTGATCATCGAACACGGTGAATAATACTTGAATCTTAATTACAGATTATCACGTGCCAGTCAGCTAGTCCGTCTGGTGTTAGTCACTTGCAAAGCTTCGTGCCTTCGATCTGGACTCTTTTGTACAGACACTGCGAATGCACTGAGGAAGGCACGCGTAACGTCGTGGCCGAATGTTTAGGTAAACTCACCCTAATAGATCCCGTCACTTTGTTACCCAGATTACAGGAGTCGTTAAAATCGCCATCTGGGCTTATGAGAACTACAACAGTCACCGCTGTTAAATTCACCATTTCCGATCAGGTATCTCGATCCTTCATCATCGCCATCATTATTAATGTTATTACAAAATTAATTATGCGATATGTTATTGTTTTACAGCCACAACAAATCGATGCTATGTTGAAAAATTGCATGGGGAGTTTCTTAATCGCCCTGGAGGATCCCGACTTGAACGTGAGGAGGGTAGCTTTAGTTGCATTTAATTCGGCAGCACACAATAAGCCGATGCTCGTAAGAGACTTGTTAGATTCCGTGTTGCCGCATCTTTATACCGAAACTAAGATAAAGGTAATTTGCAAATTCTACTCAATGGCAGAATACCATTTATCCCGCTAATTACGATTCGATGGATAATTCATTTGTAGAAAGAACTGATACGAGAGGTCGAGATGGGCCCCTTCAAACACACGGTAGACGATGGCTTAGATCTCAGAAAAGCTGCATTTGAATGCATGTACACGTTGCTCGATTCTTGTCTCGACCGACTCGACGTGTTCGAATTTTTGAACCACGTCGAGAACGGCCTCAGAGATCACTATGATATTAAGATGCTAACTTATTTAATGACCGCCAGACTGGCGCAGCTATGCCCGACAGCAGTCTTGCAGAGTGAGTATCAAACACGTAAATTAATTCCCGACATCAATGAATCTCGATTGTGTTCAGGGTTGGAGCGATTGGTGGAACCGTTGAAAAGCACTTGTACAATGAAAGTAAAAGCTAATTCGGTGAAGCAGGAGTACGAGAAACAGGATGAACTTAAACGTTCGGCATTGAGAGCTGTGGCAGCGTTGTTAACTATCCCAGACGCGGGTATACGATATAACCAATTATCGATGCAAATCAATTAATATCGCTGTTTCACATTTAATTGTATTATTTTTAAGACAAGAATCCGTCGTTAAGTGAATTCGTGACACAGATCAAATCAGCGCCTGAGCTCCAACCGCTCTTCGAGATGATTCAGAAGGATTGCACTGGGAGTAACATGAACGAAACCAACGTGATGGATCAGAGCTAAAATGTCTACGACTTACTTTTATATTTCACCGAAAATCGCTGTTAGCTAAGCATCGACGGTCATATTACTCATAGTTTATTTCTATACGTTATTTTTTCATTATTATCTTCGATCTGAACTGTAGTTTGAAATGAATGTGATCATTGTAACACGTCATGTGTAAATTATAAAATAAATTTGCCAATTGTAAGCATCTTACAGTAATGTATTGGTTACCCTTTTAGTAATAAATTATACAGGAAACGTGTTCTAGCTCTAATTTTACCTATCTTCTCTTTCAGACGAGCAGAAGATGCTCAAGCGGTAACTCATTCTATTTTACAAATTGACAATGACTCCAATCGACGCGCTTCTAATAAAATAATTATTATATTTATACAAATGTTTTCTTGTTGTACGCATCGACCTAAGAACTCGCGATCCCTCATTTCACGCCGGCAGATTCATAATACGCGTTACATTTGCTGACCTACTTATTCGATTCGTCAATAAATTTATTAGCAAGGCTAACTTCCACTTTCCCTCCAAATAAACCGATGGACCACATCTGCTAGCTGCACTGTTTCATTTCATCCAATTAAAACTACGTTTATCTTAATCTACGAACTGGCTACGTGCGTGATTCTATAAAAAGATTGACACTACTTTGCATATCTTTCGTATATCGGAACTTATTCTTAATCTGGAATATTTCGAACGAGACTGTACCATCGCGTATCGGGTCTAAAAATCAGCGGAGTCGAACTGGTTTTTATGTTTCTCGCTCACAGGGATTTCCTTAGCACCTATACTGTTAGAAACCTCCGTAGATTCTCGTACCGGTTCAAACCCAACGAGAACTTAAGAATTCAAAGAAATTATTTTCATAATATCCTCTTCGCTCTCGATTCGCTGACGATTTGATTCGGCGCATTTGCTAAGTGTTTGTCGCGTCCCGATAAAAGTGTCTTGGACCATTGATTATTGAACCATTTAGCGTGAGGGGCTGGGTTTGTTTCTCTTTACGAGCTCGTGATCATCCTCCGCAGTCCTTCACCTAATTCCGAAGAACCTGACTCTAATCACGTTTCGCACTCGAAACACTATTTCCCATAATTCCAAATTCGGGGTTTAATACATCTAAGGAATATATCTCTCATAATTTTATACAGACTAGAACCGTTCTGATTATTTTGCATACGAGGCAACAGATTATTTGGAAATTGAATCTGGGGCGAATATTCGCTACGTGAGCTTCGTAACGAATATATTCCCCGAATCGTTTGAACGAAGAGTTCAAACGCTGCAAGGAATCACGTAGACACCATACGCCGAACCGCTTTTAACTTTTGACGATGTCCAACATGTTCCTCGGCCGCCGTGACTATGGAACACGAAAAGATCGACGGCTGCCCATTAATTACATTTATATCTTTCCTCGAAACGTTACACGCCCCGCGCTAGACAACTTTTTCTTCTCGCATACCGACGCTTTGTTCCGGCGTAAGTTACTGATCGTTACATCATTCATAGTTGTCTCCTCCTAAACGATTTCGAATTTAGAAATTTCGTAATCCTCAATTTTAATTAAAAAAAAAAAAGGACAATTATTGGAATCGTCGGGCTGGATGTTCAATCGCTTATAATAAATGCAAGGAGAGTTCATACTGATAAACGGATATGAAGAAATATTGAAAGCTACTCGAATGATAAAACGTCAAATATTAAATATTGTACGACAGATAATGGCAATCTGAAAAGGAAATTTCCGTCTCAAACATTAGCACATTTTTACTATTGACAAGTTGCCACTGCATAATATCATGTCCCGCGGTTCATCGTCTCTTTACGCCGAATTTACAATTTGATTTATTTTCCTTCCTCGTGGTATTTTAGAATGACGTGAACTAATCCCCAGGGCTTTTGACACGTTCTGTCATCTTCTTAAAAAACTACGAAATTATTTACGAGGGAACTTACTCTTACTCGTCCTTGGTGGTCGCCGCACTTTCGCGAGCTTCTCTTCTCCCAAGTGTAAAACACGGGATGGACATTTCGTATCGCAAGAACAAATAAATCCTGACGATCGGCATGCCGGCTGTAATTCGAGCATTGCAATTAAAATGTGACAGTCTTAAATCCCGATGGATCAGTGAACTCGTCCCTCGTAAATTCAAGATTTCTCGTACGACAAACTCTTCCGATTACTCGATCCCACGATTGGTTCATTGGCGATCGCTGGTGGGGAAGTATAAAACGGGGTTACATCCACGGAACAGCGCACTGTGCGACAGTACAAGTCCGCGACCGCGTCGGCTTCTATTTGTGCTTTTTCAAAATTATCTACGAATTATCACGTCAAATTGTAAGACCGCCTCGTGCGTAATCAGCAGATCAGATTGGGCACGTTTCGAAGATCAGTTCGTCTTCTTTTTGTCACGCACGCGTTTAACTGCCGGTTGTCAGAGCCATGTGTGTACGTACGGTGGTAGGCACCGAGATGACCAACGAGCCGGTAGTGGTATACAGCAATCAGAGCAACAAGCTCCAAAAAGCGAAGGAGAAATACATGAAGCTGCACGACGACATGGTGACCAAAGAGTTGGAGATCATGAAGCAGCGAAAGAACCAAACGGTCTTTATCCCAGAACTGGCCGACGACATCCTCAGGGCCAGCACCATTAACTACAGCTCGCTTTTGAAGAGTTCGGCCAAGTACTACGAGGCGATGCAGCAGACGAAGCTGTTCAAGTAAGTCACTTCCTCTCACGGTTGCAGATCGAATTTTTCATTCGTTTTTAATCGTTTGGTTCTCGATTAGGTTTGGATTAATTGAGAATTACTTTTATTTAATTAAGAAACCTGCCATCCTGCTTTCTCATCATTCTTTCATTGCCACGACGAACGGGACGTTACTCCACCTGTTGATCAGCTTTAATCGCTGACCGCAGAAATGTAGCTCAAAACAAATTGCAACATATGCCGTCTTCGTCGAGTTTTCGTTTCAAGCGAAACTCGATCCTCGTGGAATTCGCGCAAATACGTTTTCTTAGGTGAAAGCCAGTTCGTTATCTGGGTATTCAAATTACTAGTCGAGGCGGTGGAATCTTTTCAAGAACATGATTTTTTTTTAGTCGTCTGCATCGAGGTATATGCATAACTAGTTAGCGATGCGAAATCTTATTTAGATCGTCTTAAGTGATAGTATAGTTCAGCAGATCGAGAAACATGTTTTAATAATTCCATATCCGCGATGCGAATGAAACTCAGGAGAGTACAAATATTGAATAAACTGTAAAACCGTAGCTGTGAATACGGCATTTACTCCATTCAGATGTAACCCGTGGCTCAAACATTTGACAGGTGATAATTACGCAGCTCGTCGATAAATTGACAATATACATATATACACATCATACGTAACGAGATAACGTTATTTTTTATCATATTAGATCTAGTCACCAACTAAGATTACTGCGATTATTAAAAAGGTGTCAAGAACAACGAACCGAAGAACTTCCGTCAGACAGATAGAGATTCCGTTTCTCAAAATCGTGTCAACCGTATCGTTGATAACGATCGATGATAGTTTCTACCTTCCGCCTGGCAGCCGCACTCGTGAATTAATGTAGGCCACGTGATCGACATGAATTTTTTATACCGTCCTCCCGCATTATCGAAACCAAGGCAAATCGTGTTTCCCGTATCGTCCAAGTCGTAATGCAAATAAAACACTTTAACTTTCTACCGATATCACGTACCACGCTCTAAACTCATGATTTCAATTTCACAAGCGACTGTTCCTTGGATTTATGTTAATCGCTTAAAATGATGTATCACGTCCTCGTACAAAAAAATGCAATGGTTTACGAATGCAGCTGCCGAGGTCCTTGGATGAGACGGACGAATGATACAGTTGAATAATTCAAGGCCCGGTTATCATTGCAACATAACAACGAGGGTAAAAAAAAAAGAAGCGAGCCTGTAAAACGGAACTTCAAAGGCTGGTTACGCTCGTCCAACATGCTACGTGACTACACGAGCAAGCAGAAATGGCACCGAAGAATAGCCTACGCGATACGGTTCGCGGTCGACCCGCGCGGCAAGAGCAAATCTGCTCGAGCATAAAACTGACAAACCTAATCGTGTTACACAAACATTTAATCAATCGTAAAGGAAGAAACGGGACGAGATCCGCGTTCTCTTCGATCGTCTCAAGACTATAGTTATATCCGCAAATAAGACGGGAATTCGGTAGCGTGTTTGCTCGCTAAACATTAGAAGCTCGTGCATCACTCCTTTTTCGCCCGTCCATCGCCGACGATATTTATTGATTCAGAGGTGCTCTTTGATCGCCGATACACGCGCGCTTCAAATTAATCCCGATTATTAATCCTCTCGCTGTATATTGTCTCGAGTCGCGTTTATTTTCAAACCGATTGAACGCGCAAAGAATAATAGGCCATTGAACGCGGACGTATATTTTCGAAAAGTTCGATGGATAGGTCAGTTAAAGATTTACTTTCAGCTTTCTTGGGTGTGCACGGCGGTGCTATTTGCATTCGGCTTTTAAAAGTGCATTCACTTCCGGCTAAAATTAGCCGAGGCGAATAATAATTGCGGGATTCACGACAGAGCAGCTACGTGGAATGCAGTAGTGTCTCGCGGTGAGAAAAGGAAGGTGACGTATGACGCGCGGATTTACCGTAAAGCCGCGCATAATCGTGACGTATTACATAAAGAGAATTCGATAACAGGTAGATATTACGTAAAAATACATTGTACCTACGACTAGATACTCTTTGCACCTGTCTTATCTCGTTCAGTCTTATATTGCAACTCTCTTTTTTAAGTAGGACGAGCTTGGCGAAGAGTATTCTCAGAATTGTTTAAGACACGAGACACGTTGTCGTTTTGGCTGGTTATCAAGATCGAAAATACGGCTTTTCGTATAATAACAAAAAATGCAGCCCGACGAGGAGATGCTTACGCGTTGTTCGTCCTCGCAACGAAACCAGTTCAGGGGCTCGGTTTTTGCCGTACAAATCGGCCGATTTAATGATTACGAGACACGAAAACCCGAGAGGAAACGATTTTTATGCACTGTTGTATTACATTATTACGGTAGAACGGTAACGCGATACTTCTTTCATCGTTGACGCTCGTGCCCAACGAGTAGTTTGCTGTTGAACGAAAGTGTGGAATGAGAAAACAAAAGAAAAGAGTGGGTGAAGGGTGTGTGTGTTTCGCTTGAGACCGGCTAATGGACTGGCCGAGTGTACGAGACTCAAAGGCCCGCGCCTCAACTAGGGACGACGAATCGAACGTGAATTTATGAGAAACAAACGCAAACATCTAACGCGTATGAACAGGAATTCAAATAACACCTGCTGATCTATCTGTCGGCATTNTTCCGGCTAAAATTAGCCGAGGCGAATAATAATTGCGGGATTCACGACAGAGCAGCTACGTGGAATGCAGTAGTGTCTCGCGGTGAGAAAAGGAAGGTGACGTATGACGCGCGGATTTACCGTAAAGCCGCGCATAATCGTGACGTATTACATAAAGAGAATTCGATAACAGGTAGATATTACGTAAAAATACATTGTACCTACGACTAGATACTCTTTGCACCTGTCTTATCTCGTTCAGTCTTATATTGCAACTCTCTTTTTTAAGTAGGACGAGCTTGGCGAAGAGTATTCTCAGAATTGTTTAAGACACGAGACACGTTGTCGTTTTGGCTGGTTATCAAGATCGAAAATACGGCTTTTCGTATAATAACAAAAAATGCAGCCCGACGAGGAGATGCTTACGCGTTGTTCGTCCTCGCAACGAAACCAGTTCAGGGGCTCGGTTTTTGCCGTACAAATCGGCCGATTTAATGATTACGAGACACGAAAACCCGAGAGGAAACGATTTTTATGCACTGTTGTATTACATTATTACGGTAGAGCGGTAACGCGATACTTCTTTCATCGTTGACGCTCGTGCCCAACGAGTAGTTTGCTGTTGAACGAAAGTGTGGAATGAGAAAACAAAAGAAAAGAGTGGGTGAAGGGTGTGTGTGTTTCGCTTGGGACCGGCTAATGGACTGGCCGAGTGTACGAGACTCAAAGGCCCGCGCCTCAACTAGGGACGACGAATCGAACGTGAATTTATGAGAAACAAACGCAAACACCTAACGCGTATGAACAGGAATTCAAATAACACCTGCTGACCTATCTGTCGGCATCATTGAGGAATTCCAGCTACGTCAATCACACCTGCGGATGCAACTGATTCACGAAGAATTACTACCGGGAAAATTCGGCTCGGACTTATTCACGAAAGTCCCCGGGCCCGTAAAACTTTTTTATCCCCGGCATCGCGGGTTTCGCAAGAAAAGGCAGGTAGTTGCCGAAGAATTTTAATGACCGAAATCCCCCGGGCGCATCTGGCCGGTGACTGCTGGCGCGCGGTCAAGAGACACATCTTCAAATTTACTAGAAGAGATGAAAGCGAAAGCTGCCATAACGGTGAAACGTTACTACTCTCGATCGTCCGTCCCGTTCTAAAATCGTTCCCGTGAAATATATGAATGGCCGTGTCGAGCCCCGACGACGAGTGCCAACCGTTCGCACGGCCGGCGAAGTCCCGAGCGTCAGCTCGTTAAGAATAAGTGTGCGGCCATAAAGCACTTCCAATTTCAAAGTGTGTCTTGTACGATTTGGCGAGTTATTCACCTCGTCGATAACGCGACACCCGGCCTGCCGAGTCTTGAAATTGAAGTGGCCGATCACGCGACCGACCGACCGGCCGCCGATTTCAATGCTGCCCGCACAAGTGCCGGGGGTATTGTTTGATCGGCGTGTAAATCAGGATATATTGCGAAGCGACGCATGCACACGCAGACGAGAGCGAACACGAGCGCTTGCAATCCGGGCGAGCGATAGGTTGCGTGCCATCTCGCACGTTTCCCGCTCGCCTCTTGATAACTGGTTCATAATACTATCGCGCCTATTCTATACCTGCTCTGGGACACCAACGGACGGCAGGTCAATTGAAAAGCCTGGAGTCGCACGTAGCCGCGTTCTGCTGCCTCGATTCCGTTCCCTTCCGCGGTGGGTGTCCCTTTTCTTTCGCGCGCCGGGAGGTAAGGAATTTAACTCTACAGACACGTTTAAGAATGTCCAGCATTTTTCGTGCCGGAACGAGGAAATAATCTATTTACGTCGTATGTACATGGGGAGAAATTCGTCGGAGGGAATAAAACCCGATTCTAATTAATATTAATTGATACGAGCGAGAGTGAGCGATGTGAACGCACACCGTGATTCTGAATGATTGATGCTATCAGGAACACATGCGGGACAACGTTTCTTATCGATTTCATTCAAGTGCAATTAATATTCACGACTCTTTGTTATAATATACAGATCTAATTCAATTCCCGTTGCAATTACGTATCGACAGAATAAAAAGCCCGAGGCGTTAACATTTTTCTGCGTTGCATAAGGAGAAATTAACGCGCGGAGATTTTCGAGGTAATTCTTCGACCGGGAGGTTCTTGACCGGGTACCAGTCGCTTGCTGTACAGGACAATTCCGAGAATTTCAGAACTGGCTCGCCAATATAACGCGCGAACGCTCGAAGAAACATACGTAATTCATCAATGAATAACGTTCCCGATAATGATATCTCAGTAGACATTAATTTACTAGATAAAGATAGATAGACGCGCCCCGCGTTTACCAGTAGTTAAACGCAATTGCATACGGTTCGAAGTATGAAACGTTTTTTATTAGTATCCGTCGTTTACATGGCGAAGTCCGACGTCCGTGGAGTCGCGGGGCAGGTAGGAAGCGGTTTCTAAATCGGTCAGGTCCAAGAGACACGAGTGACGCAGAAAAGACGAACGTCACGGATGTAACCGGACCGGCTCGATACATGATGTAATTCATCCACGACTTACAAGTGGACACTTTGTGTTCCATTCACGTAGAGAAACACCCGCGGTTCCGTGCCCGATTCGTGCGATTGTAGTAACCATTCAAACGCGGATGTCACCGACCCGAAAGAGATTCATGCTATGTACATGCACATCGCGTCAGAATGCTCGTCGTCGTCGTCTCACCTATCGCTAGTCATATTCTGCGGATTTTGAAGCGAATTCGCCGAACGCTCGGACACGGCAATCACGCCGATGCGATATCTGCTAATGATTTCGCTTTACGGCTGCGAACGTGCGGTGCATCTCTCGTTCTAAAACAGAACTTTATTTAGCTTGTACTATTTTAAGTATGTGCATAAGAATGACATAACTTGAAAGAGACGTCTTGTGTACCATATATCGAAAGACAAACCATCCCTGACAAATCATGAGAATGACTACTGTAAATAACGATCATTTGTAGGCAAGTAGCACATCCTTAGCGATGAATGTAATGTATACTGGTCGAGGAAAACCTCAGACATAACAGGACGACCGAACACGCTCGTCCAGGTGCACGCGAACCAGCTGCGTACATGCATCTTCGTGGGATAGCGAACTTTCCACGAATATTACTGTCACTCAACCTATTTTCGTGTTGCCTACGTTTTTTCTGTAACATCATACTCGGCGAGAAAGAAATTATTGGCTCGCCAGTAGAAAGGAGGCGTAGAAGATGTGGCAATTGAAATCAGCGTGTGAATCAACAGAACTCAATCTGTTGGTACAAAGAGATAAGAATAAAAAATATTGAAATGCGGAAAAATATAGACTGTGAAATGAAACTTTGTCATTCAGACATTTCTTATACTTTCGCTATTAGACAGTGAAGATATAACGGGATCCAGCTGCTCTATTGCCTACGTGCGTTTTGATTACATCGATATGGTGGGCATACGGCACACGGCAAACGTATAGAATGCCCTGAGCTCGTGTGCTACATCGATCCGCAAATATGCTCTCGAATTATGCATTTCGTGACGTCTGTTTGCACTTTTATTTTCTGGGGCCGTGACGTATCTAAATCTTTTGATTTTCGTTTCGCAACGTGATGCAACTCTAATCACGATGTTATCGTCGCGGAAGCAGTCAGCAAATTCATCGTATTGCGTAAACCGGTGCATCGGGGGAAGGAATTTCGGGGATTAAATTCAACTGTATTTAAGTTCCGTTCCAAGATCATATAGTTTAATCCCAATTTGTCATACGACTGTACAATTCCACGTCTCGATCTCTCGTGGCTCTAAAGATCGTACATGCACTGGAGTATATATTGATTTAGCACATATTTTATCTGTCTGGCGCCAGGGACACGGCTCTCGTGAGTCTACTCCCAAAACCGGATTTGATAATGCGGCGGGGTCACGCGAGTCATGCAGATCCCATTGATGACCATGCCCGATTCCGAAGCGAATCTTATCGCGATTCTTCTTTTTTCAGATATTATTTCTTTTAAAAATAGCAAGGCAAATAAATCCATTAGCCGACTCGATACACTTTTATGCATGTCAGATTTATCTTTTTCTCTCGCCAAAGATATAGTGCTCGGTTTTCAAGTGGTCGCACTTAACTTATAAGCCAGTCGTTGTTCGAATCCCAATTAGGAATACCCATGCCGATTAATGGGATGAAGATCTACGAACGACGTGGCAATGTTCCTAACGATCACCCTCGCACTTCAGAATTATAGGTCTTTAAGTCGAGGACCGTACTTAATCATCTCACGCAGACGTAAATTGCATCTTGCCAGTTTCACGCGTCGATAGGCCTGCCGGAGGAATAACCGATGTAATAATTCTCTGTTACAGAATTCTGTTTTACACGACGCAACCGGCTCACGTCATCACGATCGCAGCGGTCCTCTGCGTGACATCGGCCCTCGTGCCGACCACGGATCGAATGCACGTCGGTCATCCGCAGTCGAGAGCGACGTCTTTCATTTACCTGGCCTCGTTCATGATGCACCTCGGCGCCCAAATCTGGATGACTTTCGTATCAGGTAAGTGATCGCGAAACAAAAAGACTGTTTGAAGATTCGATAACGGTTGTCTTCTTCTGTGTAGGTCTGTCCTTGTACTTCGCGTTGCCGAGGCACACGTTCGGCGAAGTGCAGCGCATACTGTTTCCTAGATACTTCACGATCAACGCCTGCCTCAGTCTCACGACGCTCCTCATTTTCGTGAAGCACCACCCGATACACACTTGGGACACGGAAATCGCTGTTCAGGTACGTAAAATAATAAATTCGATCTGCGTAACTTGGGGGGCTTTCGAATCTTTTTCCTCTCGTTAAAAATACTTATATAATAACATGTTTACGCTTCAGTTCCGTTCCGCGAAACTGCGTATTTTTAAAACGTTCGGGGAACGAGGGATCGTCCGAATGTGACATGTCACATAATTTTCGAACCGTCTCTGTTTCAGGTGGGCGGCATGTCCAGCGCCTTTTTTCTAGAACTTCTCATTCGGCTTTATCTCACCCCGCCCCTGCTGGGATTGATAGTGCAAAAGAACACCCTGGAACGTGCCGCCGGTGTCGGCAACGAAATAGGTGCCCACAATCCCGGCCCGTTGAAACACTGCCCTCACTATTTAAAGATCCATCAGGCATTTAGACGCATCCACGTCTACATAGCGATGGGAAACATGTTGACTATGGGATGTACGGTGTTACATCTTCATTACATAGCTAGCAAATTATGCGTTCTCTAAAGAAGACGAACCCTCTCGACGAATATATAAGGTATATTCAGAATGTTCGATGTTCGCGGAGGTCGAGGCTTCGGGAGCGTGTTAGCGAAAGACGTGACCACCGATCGTAACGTCGTTCGTTTAGGAATGTAGGTGAGATTTGACGAATGAAGAAGAATAGATCGCGGAGGGCTAAAGCCACGAAGCAGTGAATTATATACTCTAGAAAAACATGTTTAGAATTCTTCGTGCGTCGAAGATAGAAAAGATACTGAGTCTCGCTTATGTAATTGTAGAGTGAGTGTTCAGTGCGATTTAGTTAAGCATTTATAGAATCCCATTAAACGAACATGACCTGTTAACTTATTNCAGGTGGGCGGCATGTCCAGCGCCTTTTTTCTAGAACTTCTCATTCGGCTTTATCTCACCCCGCCCCTGCTGGGATTGATAGTGCAAAAGAACACCCTGGAACGTGCCGCCGGTGTCGGCAACGAAATAGGTGCCCACAATCCCGGCCCGTTGAAACACTGCCCTCACTATTTAAAGATCCATCAGGCATTTAGACGCATCCACGTCTACATAGCGATGGGAAACATGTTGACTATGGGATGTACGGTGTTACATCTTCATTACATAGCTAGCAAATTATGCGTTCTCTAAAGAAGACGAACCCTCTCGACGAATATATAAGGTATATTCAGAATGTTCGATGTTCGCGGAGGTCGAGGCTTCGGGAGCGTGTTAGCGAAAGACGTGACCACCGATCGTAACGTCGTTCGTTTAGGAATATAGGTGAGATTTGACGAATGAAGAAGAATAGATCGCGGAGGGCTAAAGCCACGAAGCAGTGAATTATATACTCTAGAAAAATATGTTTAGAATTCTTCGTGCGTCGAAGATAGAAAAGATACTGAGGCTCGCTTATGTAATTGTAGAGTGAGTGTTCAGTGCGATTTAGTTAAGCATTTATAGAATCCCATTAAACGAACATGACCTGTTAACTTATTATTGACGCGATGCATTAATTATAATAAAAATGTAACGATATATATATATGATTGACGGTGACGTATGTGTTTTACGTTTCACCGTGAGGTAATTAGATTTTCTTTGTCCGCTGGCAAAGTGCAATTTGCGTGTTTGTGGATCGTACGCGTGCCTCCGGCTGAGATGACTAGTTAGAGTGCGTGGGAATCGCGAAATAAAATTCGCGATTAATCTTTTGAACGGATATACATAAAATTATTGAACGGAACAAGATGATACGAATCTTGCCAAAGTTTAATATAAATCGATGATAGGAGTAATATTTAACAAAAATTGATTCGACGTACGTCGTACGTCTAGATCGTATTTTTAGTCGTCGATATGAAATTGAGATAAAAATTAAGGTGATCGACTGTATTAATTAAAAATAGATAGTAACACGGCTGCTCTGTATCAGAGTTGATATTTATTGAATTAGCGATAGCACTATAATAGTTTAATCCTATATCTGCGTAAAGTTGTCGGATATTTGATGAAAAACGAACAAGAGATTATTGCGTAAAATGAATGTATTAATTGGCTAATGTCCTGTCTCCCATTACACATTTCATTATTGTAAATAATGCATCTCGCTGCTCATTACTATTACGTTTATTTGTAAATTGTCAAATGATCGAGTATCGGTCTACGTATAAAATCGTGCTTTCTCAAAACCTAAATTGTATTAATTGCGATTATATCACGTTACCCGCACGGGTAATACGATCTTCGATCGACGCGTCTACTATACTGATCGCTCGAGATCATCGATTCAAATAATAAAACTCTACTTTTAATTATAATCTCGAAATTAAACGTTCTGGCGTATAAGTTATTATTAATACCTAGTATCACGATCACGCTACCATTACGTTTCTCCATTTTCATAAAAGAACTCGACGATCCTTTTACTAAAGTATGAATATATTTCAATATGATGATGTATGTGACTATTATAATGCGAACATATATTGTGAAAAACCTACGATCTATCATTGTTATACCCTACTTTTTCTCTACAAAAACAAGTAAATATGTAAATATAAACATATATACAGTTTCGAACCGTAACGGATGTATTTTATTTCGTCCCTCGTAAAAAATAATTGTCCCGTTGCTCGTCACGTATTTCGAAAATTGTCAGGAATACAGATCCATCCTATTTCCGAAACCTCGTCGTCACGTCGACACAAAATAAGATACATCGATTACAGTCAGGGGCTATAAATATACACGTGGTTCGTCAGAATCTTTGTATCAATCCTACGCTACTACTTCACCCTTAATTATCCCATGAGCTCGTTTTAGATTTGTATGATCGTCTTCGATCACCAATGCGATTAATGGGTACGTAAAATACAAGTGGCACGACGATTAAACATTGTATTATCGTTAAGTTAACATGTACATATACTGGATATTTTTACTGAGCCAGTCTTGTATACTCCCCCAAGAATTTAGACGCGCTAAAAATTAAACTGTTCCGAATATTATAATCTATATAAATTTTCGTTTATAGATTCCTAAATCGCGAGACACCCGGCCATCGATTCGAGCGTCCCTTGAGTACGTTTTGTATCTTAAAAAATAACTAGTATTTGTACATGCTTATTTTATACAGGTACAAAAGGAATCATGAAGAAACTGATGGCAGATGCGAAATTCTGTACAAATACTGAAATAAAACGCACGATACGATGAGTTTAAGTAAACGAGACGGTAAAAAAGATTTCGATACACGCGAACCGGTGTTGATCGGAGATGATCCACGGTCCGCTAATAGAAAATAGTACCTTTATACCCTAAGAATTTCCGCAGCTTTGTTATAGCAAATCGCGATCCAGTCGGGTTGCGTGGCACCCCATTGAATTTGATTCACCTCGCCCTCCGCGGCCGTGTAAGCAAGAATCGGATCCTCGATGGCTCGCGGCATTTGCTGTATGTCCCAAATTAACGCCTGATGATCGTCCCCTGCTGTGCAAATGTGGCAGGACGAATGCGGCGCCCAAGCAATACCGTTCACGCTCGCCCTAAAAACCGTCACACGATATTCTGAGTTCTCGGACACGTTTATAGCTGCATTAAAAGTGAAATAAGCGACATAATGTACCTATGGTTGTTGAGTCTCGCGACCGGCGTGCACGGAACGCGTACGTCTAAAATGATCACCTCGCACGCGTCCATCGCGACCGTGGCAAGATAATTCGGATCCTGCTTATTCCACGCGAGTCTCAACAGCGGTGTATGCTGCGGATCCTCGTAGATTATCGTCGAGTGTTCCAAATGCCGTAAATCGAACATTCTCACGGACCCGTCGGCACCGACGGACGCGAACATGTCGCGACCGCCGCCCGCGCGACTAAATGCTATATCGTACACTTCTTTGTCGTGAGCGATTAACTGGGTTTTGACGTGACCATTGACCATGTTGGTCCTGCCTATACTCTGGCCAGTTTCTAATCCCCAAATGGTACATGTGGTGTCTATGCTCGAAGTGCCGATCAAATTTGGATCGACTTCGTTCCAGTCAAACGACGTGAGGGGAGCGCAGAAATCAGAATTCTTATTATTGTTTAAGACACATTCTAAACGAGTCTCTGGCTCAGCCGCTCGCCAAACTCTGAGATAATCGCCAGAGGTGGCTAACAGATCAGGGAATAATCCTAGAAAGTGATCAAATCATTTAGATGATGAAGATCACAAATGATGATGCAGTGCATAGCAAACGAATGAATACCTTTGCTATCTGGTATCCACATAATTTTTGTAGTTGGATAAGGATGATCAAATGTGCTTTTGGCAGTAAACTCAGAGGTCTCCTCATCTAACGAGACTATTTGTACTTTATTGTTGTATTCCTCTACGAAACTGCCTAGAGCTAAACGAAACCTCTTGTCTGGCCTCACAGACCAGTTGATGCTGTACAGAGGCCATGGCGCCTCATACTTATATATTTCTTTTCTCTTTGGCGGTACACTATGTAACGCCATAGTTTCCTCTTAATTTTATCGCTAAAAAGAATTTATTCTAAATAAATGCAGGAATATGTGTAGATTTTTTAATAAAAATTTCTATCGGATATACATGAGATAAAATAAGAAGACCAATCGTATCCCTTATAAAACGATATTTATAACATTAATATATCCTCTATTCTGATGTAACATCGTAAGAATAAACAAATAGAAGAGTCACTTGAATCTCGTCACTAACCTCAACGAATGAAGCGTTATGAACGCGGCCGGTTGGCTTTTCGATCCGTCGGAAAACTGCCAGGCTTTATTATTTCATAGTGAAGAGATCGTCACAGAAAACGTTCTGCCTCGGAAATAATAACGAAACGCGGCTATTTAATTTATAATCCACCATAAAGATGCGGAGTTAACCAAATCTTTTGTGATAATATAAAATGGCGCTCTTTTAAATTTGACAATTTACTCCTATTGTAATCATTTATCCCTGACATTTTTAACGATAACGATAATAGTACGCTGACTCTGATAACTAAATCCTTATCACGCATTAACGTATAAAATTGTATTAACAAAATATATACGATTACTCAATGAAATGTATATGCTACTACGATATTTCGAAGATGTATCATTGAAGTTTTATCAAAGCGTATCATTTCATTCATTAGAGTTTTTGTAATGTCAGATATCAAATGTTCGTATTACATGTCTTTAATGATACCAATGGTCAGTAATTTGAGTAATCACATCTTTTATTGAAGATCATGCCTTACGTTTAATTATTAATGATTCACCTGTGGCATGCGCGTGTCTCAAGAAATAAGCGGGAGATAATACGTGCCCGTCTACTGTAATTCTTACAGCTTTCTCCATCGCGAAGCTATAGAATATTATTTTACATGATTCACAAACTGGTTTCATTCATATAATTATGGATTTTCTACGATATTCCACGTTTGGGCGGTAAAATAAAATCAGCTGATTGGCTGGTAGTGGAAGCTTGGCGCGAAAACGTTAAACACCACCACTGAAGGACGATAGTAATCGTACCGCTCCCACACTTTTTGTATTTCACTACGGTATTCCGTGTAGACCGGTGATCTTAGCGATACCGTCGTGTATTTTTGAACTTTTCTGTGACAATCATTGAATTTTACAATGCCGCTACAAATCTCAACGAAGGAAAACATTCGCAGGAGTTTTGAGAATGTTTCTCTGAAGGACAATGTAAGTTTTATTCATAATTCTTTGCCTATTCGGGATACTTAGCTCTCGAAGGTATATAAAAAAACGTTAACCGTTTCAATTATTGTATGGTATAAAGTTCGTACGATTTTTAATGGACTTTTATCTCTGAAGGCTACGTAACATGTTTCTGTTAATTTCTTCAATTCTACTCGTTTTCTCTTATGTACTCGATATATTCATGATTACATTATCGATTTAGTACAATGATCAATTTTACGTGTTGTCGTAAAACGTGCGACGGAAAAAATCGTTGCATCAATTTGTCAACAATATTCTCTACTGCCATAAATTATAAGTCTAACCTTGCCTCACACGTGGAATCGAATGCAAAGAATTAAGTTCTGTTATAATTAAATACATAAGGAACCATATTATAAGTTACGAAATTGTCAGAGTTTTCCTTGTATTGTTCATGGAAGAACTTTGTGACTGAAGTATTGCATGTAATTATGCAATACATTACAATAGTTAATTTCCTGATATTCCACGTGCCTCTGTTCTTTGAAATGCTATTAACAAAATTCTTTGTACCCTGTGTAAGTGAATCATGAAAGTGTATTAAGCTAACATATTTTTAGACTCATTTAAATACTTGAGCAATTGTGGTTTCTTTTTTCCAGACTTCTCCGAAAAAATTATGTGTGTCTTCTGTTTCACAGCCTAATGATTCGAAAAATGGGGCAAGTGTCTTTTATATGAACATTATAATGACTTAAAATTTATAATAACGCTCATTATCTTTTCAGGCGAATAAGGTGAAAGCTGTGAAAAAAATGCTGAAGGAAATTGAATTTAATCCGGAATTAGAACCATTACTCAAAGAGAACCCTAACAGATTTGTTATATTTCCTATTCAGTGGCCTGACATTTGGCAGATGTATAAAAAAGCAGAAGCGTCCTTCTGGACAGTGGAGGAAGTGGATCTCTCTAAAGTATGACCTCTGCAAGATACCATTAAAGTAATCCCTAAAATTAAACAGAGTTTCTAACTAAACCGTGTCTAACCTGCAGGATGCATTTGACTGGGATTGTTTAAACGCTAGTGAGAAACACTTCATATCGCATGTATTAGCATTCTTCGCGGCTTCCGACGGTATCGTTAATGAGAATCTGGTAGAACGATTTAGCCAAGAAGTTCAAGTGACAGAGGCACGTTGTTTCTATGGCTTCCAAGTAGCGATGGAGAACGTGCACTCGGAAATGTACTCTTTATTAATTGACACATACATCACGGACGCCAGCGAAAGGTGAACGACGTTCTGTAAATTCTCAGATATTTTATACTTCATATTTATATAGGAACTCTGTTTACAGAGACTTTTTGTTCAACGCGATCGAGAATCTGCCTTGCGTGGCCAAGAAGGCCAAGTGGGCGTTGAATTGGATAAATAATGAAAATGCCACTTTCCCCGAGCGTGTAGTCGCGTTCGCCGCGGTCGAGGGTATTTTCTTCAGTGGCAGTTTCGCTGCTATTTTCTGGTTGAAGAAACGAGGTCTTATGCCCGGACTAACTTTCAGTAACGAACTTATTTCTAGAGATGAAGTTAGTATATATTATTAAGAGATTCAATTTAAAGGAGCAGGGACTCAACACAGATTTCTTTTCAGGGTTTGCATTGCGATTTTGCATGCCTAATGTTTAAGCACATCGTGCAAAAGCCATCTTGCGAACGAGTCACGTCGATCATAAAGGATGCTGTTGGAATTGAACAAGAGTTTTTGACGGATGCTTTACCTGTTGAAATGATTGGTATGAATTGTAAACTAATGTGTCAATATATTGAATTCGTCGCGGACCGATTGCTCTTAGAGCTAGGTTGCCAACAGGTTCGTGAAGACTAATTAGACTAATTTTATGCATGAACTTTCGTTCAAGCGATAAATTGATGTTCTCGGTTTTCAGGTTTACAAGTCTAAAAATCCGTTCGACTTTATGGAGCATATATCGTTAGAGGGTAAGACGAACTTCTTTGAGAAGAAAGTTGGCGAATATCAAAAATGGGGAGTGATGCAGGATAAGGTCGAGAACGGTTTTACAGTTAACGCAGACTTCTAATTTACTATAAATTGACTTATATGACAGTTGATGAGTTGACTTATTTTTATGTCGTAGCAAATTTTTTCGTGTACAAATTGACGTATTTTTTGTCCGTGTATTTTTTCCTGATTATAGTAAGACTTGTTTAAATTTTCCTTATTGATGCATTTTTCTCGAGAACTTTTATATTTTGACGTTTAACATTTAAGCTCTATTCGTGAACGGATTTATTGTCCTACGGATCAATATTGTAGACTTATTGCGACTTGATTTCGCGTTTTGTTACCTGGATAAATATTAGGCTAGTGCTGTAAAACAAGCATTCAGTGCAAACCAGAAGTTTGATACTTCTTTGATTTGAAATTCAAGTAAATTTTGTATATGAAACAATTGCACGGAAGCATGTGTGGAAAACCATTTTTGAAGATTGGTAACCGAACACTTCAGTATTTGTATAAAACTTTCGTATGTATATATGTATGTAATTTGATAAATAAATTTATATCTTAAGCACTCGTAACAATGAGTATCCAAACTTTATTATCACAATCACATACCTGCTAAATAGATGTATGAAAAATAGGAATATATAAAATATAAATCTCAATAACAATCTTTTTAACAAACTACTGTTCCACGTTCTTAAAAACAGTACTGTGGAATGTAGATATAAATCATGCGTATATAAATTTCAGTATAGAGCGCGTAATCTCTAAAATAAGCGATTGCATATGTTCATAGTATACACGTTTATACAACCTCCACTTTAAAGCCATTGTCCAAGCGGTTTAAATAATTTTTACGACACTCCATGTTATCAGCCGGTCTATTGTAAGGCAACCAGACGGGCTCTCCCACAAAATATCGTTTGGCTTTTATATAATTCTATGAAATAAGGGATGTATCAAGTTCCTGTAAGGTTTCGACGAATAACGTAATACCTACATTAACGTCCAAAGTAAATCTATGATATATTCCACTGGGAATAATGATAAGGTCTCCAGCCTTAACTTCGATACGGATCCATTGATCGTCCTTGTTTCTAACATCAAAATATCCTGACCCATCCAATACTAATCTTATTTCCTCGTCGGTATGAAGATGTTCGGTGAAGAAATTTTTCAACTAAAAGATTTCAAGTATAAGTACTTCATTGAAATGAACATCCTAAATGCTACTGACTTTCTCCTCGTAGTTCGGAAGACAGTGCTTCGAGCATGTTATTTCATCCTCGTACGTGTAGCCACGTGTCTTTCGCAATTTAATTAATGTATTATCATTTTTGTAATCATTGTAATCGACCTGTAATGATGTAAATAATCGATGAAACGTACGCTTCTGGTTTTTTTGTTGAATGTCGTAGCAAGGTCGAATTTCAAGTCAACTATTTCACTAACGAATTTCTATTTACAAATCGAATAAGCACAATGAGCATTTAGTATAACGAAAATAGAGCCGATCGGCAAATTGTAGCGAGATGACAAGTGGAAATAAGAGAGAAATGTTCGTTCAGTAATCGTTTACCTAACCTGGAAATATTCGACACCTGTTTCTTTGAATAAGTCTTCGAGTGAAATATATTTCGGTGGATTTTGGTGATGCTCTAGTCTTTGATCAGCATCGTTGTTATCCATATACCACGCGCGGACCATTTTTATTTTCCGATGAAATTGGATCGAAATTGATCACGGTTTGACGTAAATTATTAGCTGTGTGACGTAACCTCAGTGATAAAACTATCTGGTGCCGGTAGATTTTTCATTTGAATCGGACAAGAACGTACGAAGTCATCGAAATCTACGATACCGGAACGCAATTTCAAATTGCAAATTATGCGTCAGCTGCATTTACAATTTTGAAATTAATAACTGAAGGTAAATGCCTTTAACTTGATGTAAATCTTGTCTTTGTACATAAATAACTTATATTTTAACGTTTCTGACAACTATAGTTCCAGAGACAAACAATAATTACGTCAAAAATGAGTGAGCTAAACGATTTCTACAAGAAGATCCAAATGTATCTTATGAAGAAGAACCAAGAACTGGGAGAATTGAAATTGCTTACTGCAAACATAACTACTGAGAATAGCCATCATGTTGAGGATATATGCAAGACAATGATCAACATATTCGAGAGCTACGATATACCTATTGCAAAGAACGTTGCAATAAATAATGAAAAAGGTATACAGGCATACAAATATCTATTATTAAACACTAATTTTGAGAACCAAGGACGGTTGGCTGAAGACCTCGCCAATGGACACTTAGTCGACATGTGTCCACCTCTGTCTCCATTCTTGTTTATGCAAATATTATGGAGCCTCGAGTATGAAAAGATTTTAATTGAATCTCTCGTATATCTACCGTTCGATTTATGTACAGAGATACTACAACACATCACAAAGCAGATAAATACATTGACCTACCAAAGAATAAACGAAATTATATACCAGTTAATATTTAATATATACACCAAGTTCCACCAGTTGAAAGAATTCGGTATACAATCCGCGAAGGTCGAAAATAGTATTCAAACCATGTTGCTCGGTTCTGAGGAATTTCTATTGCTATTAAAGGACTCAAAATTGTGTTGCCTGATGGATGTTTCAAATTTAACGAAATACGAGCGATCTGGTATTTTATTAAAGAAGTTAATTGGCGTGACGAAAAGATGTTTTCAAATAAAAGACGATGGCATTCCAATTTCCAAAGATCTCGAGAAACTTTATAGCGTTACCTTTGGACGAGAGCCGCTTGTAAAATGCGAAGACGTACAAACACAAAGTGCACTGTCCGAACTAAATCAGCACGTAATTAAATTGTTAATGACCAAAGTGAAGGAAGTCGATGGCCACATGTATTTGGCCTGGGCAGAAATGTTCGATGAGAATAACGGTAGGATTTCCCTGCAACGTTCTATTGGCATCGAGTGTTATTATTTAATGGATTTCATTTCGAAAGACCCAGTATTATTGGAAGTCGATGAGGAATTAGCAGGGTATCTACAGGTTTTGTCGTCTAAACCCGAACCGACGCAGTCGAGTTTCGTTTTAAGCATACAAGAACTGTGCGAGGCAGTAGGGGACGGTAAGAAAGAGTTAATGCCAGAGCTCTTGACCAGATACGAAGAATGGGATCGTACAACAATAGACTTCTTCGAAACTAATAGAATTTTGCTAGATAGACAAGGCTGTTCAGTTCTGCTGGACTATCTTACTTTTCTTCTTTGGCAAACAGCAATCGACTCGGAGGACAGAGACTACTGTTACCATACGGTGATGAAACTATTATCGTACCAAAGTTTGGCGGAGCTATACGAAATCGTGATGTTGTATTTAATGAAACACAATGGTAAAAATTATTTGGGAACCTCTGAAACGTNTACTCGATATATTCATGATTACATTATCGATTTAGTACAATGATCAATTTTACGTGTTGTCGTAAAACGTGCGACGGAAAAAATCGTTGCATCAATTTGTCAACAATATTCTCTACTGCCATAAATTATAAGTCTAACCTAGCCTCACACGTGGAATCGAATGCAAAGAATTAAGTTCTGTTATAATTAAATACATAAGGAACCATATTATAAGTTACGAAATTGCCAGAGTTTTCCTTA
>SMSR01016058.1:51578-69632 GCA_019453355.1 Ceratina japonica | reverse complement strand
TGCCACTTTCCCCGAGCGTGTAGTCGCGTTCGCCGCGGTCGAGGGTATTTTCTTCAGTGGCAGTTTCGCTGCTATTTTCTGGTTGAAGAAGCGAGGTCTTATGCCCGGACTAACTTTCAGTAACGAACTTATTTCTAGAGACGAAGTTAGTATATATTATTAAGAGATTCAATTTAAAGGAGCATGGAGTCAACACAGTTTTTCTTTTCAGGGTTTGCATTGCGATTTTGCATGCCTAATGTTTAAGCACATCGTGCAAAAGCCATCTTGCGAACGAGTCACGTCGATCATAAAGGATGCGGTTGGAATTGAACAAGAGTTTTTGACGGATGCTTTACCTGTTGAAATGATTGGTATGAATTGTAAACTAATGTGTCAATATATTGAATTCGTCGCGGACCGATTGCTCTTAGAGCTAGGTTGCCAAAAGGTTCGTGAAGACTAATTAGACTAATTTTATGCATGAACTTTCGTTCAAGTGATAAATCGATGTTCTCGGTTTTCAGGTCTACAAGTCTGAAAATCCGTTCGACTTTATGGAGCATATATCGTTAGAGGGTAAGACGAACTTCTTTGAGAAANTTTGTTCAACGCGATCGAGAATCTGCCTTGCGTGGCCAAGAAGGCCAAGTGGGCGTTGAATTGGATAAATAATGAAAATGCCACTTTCCCCGAGCGTGTAGTCGCGTTCGCCGCGGTCGAGGGTATTTTCTTCAGTGGCAGTTTCGCTGCTATTTTCTGGTTGAAGAAACGAGGTCTTATGCCCGGACTAACTTTCAGTAACGAACTTATTTCTAGAGATGAAGTTAGTATATATTATTAAGAGATTCAATTTAAAGGAGCAGGGACTCAACACAGATTTCTTTTCAGGGTTTGCATTGCGATTTTGCATGCCTAATGTTTAAGCACATCGTGCAAAAGCCATCTTGCGAACGAGTCACGTCGATCATAAAGGATGCTGTTGGAATTGAACAAGAGTTTTTGACGGATGCTTTACCTGTTGAAATGATTGGTATGAATTGTAAACTAATGTGTCAATATATTGAATTCGTCGCGGACCGATTGCTCTTAGAGCTAGGTTGCCAACAGGTTCGTGAAGACTAATTAGACTAATTTTATGCATGAACTTTCGTTCAAGCGATAAATTGATGTTCTCGGTTTTCAGGTTTACAAGTCTAAAAATCCGTTCGACTTTATGGAGCATATATCGTTAGAGGGTAAGACGAACTTCTTTGAGAAGAAAGTTGGCGAATATCAAAAATGGGGAGTGATGCAGGATAAGGTCGAGAACGGTTTTACAGTTAACGCAGACTTCTAATTTACTATAAATTGACTTATATGACAGTTGATGAGTTGACTTATTTTTATGTCGTAGCAAATTTTTTCGTGTACAAATTGACGTATTTTTTGTCCGTGTATTTTTTCCTGATTATAGTAAGACTTGTTTAAATTTTCCTTATTGATGCATTTTTCTCGAGAACTTTTATATTTTGACGTTTAACATTTAAGCTCTATTCGTGAACGGATTTATTGTCCTACGGATCAATATTGTAGACTTATTGCGACTTGATTTCGCGTTTTGTTACCTGGATAAATATTAGGCTAGTGCTGTAAAACAAGCATTCAGTGCAAACCAGAAGTTTGATACTTCTTTGATTTGAAATTCAAGTAAATTTTGTATATGAAACAATTGCACGGAAGCATGTGTGGAAAACCATTTTTGAAGATTGGTAACCGAACACTTCAGTATTTGTATAAAACTTTCGTATGTATATATGTATGTAATTTGATAAATAAATTTATATCTTAAGCACTCGTAACAATGAGTATCCAAACTTTATTATCACAATCACATACCTGCTAAATAGATGTATGAAAAATAGGAATATATAAAATATAAATCTCAATAACAATCTTTTTAACAAACTACTGTTCCACGTTCTTAAAAACAGTACTGTGGAATGTAGATATAAATCATGCGTATATAAATTTCAGTATAGAGCGCGTAATCTCTAAAATAAGCGATTGCATATGTTCATAGTATACACGTTTATACAACCTCCACTTTAAAGCCATTGTCCAAGCGGTTTAAATAATTTTTACGACACTCCATGTTATCAGCCGGTCTATTGTAAGGCAACCAGACGGGCTCTCCCACAAAATATCGTTTGGCTTTTATATAATTCTATGAAATAAGGGATGTATCAAGTTCCTGTAAGGTTTCGACGAATAACGTAATACCTACATTAACGTCCAAAGTAAATCTATGATATATTCCACTGGGAATAATGATAAGGTCTCCAGCCTTAACTTCGATACGGATCCATTGATCGTCCTTGTTTCTAACATCAAAATATCCTGACCCATCCAATACTAATCTTATTTCCTCGTCGGTATGAAGATGTTCGGTGAAGAAATTTTTCAACTAAAAGATTTCAAGTATAAGTACTTCATTGAAATGAACATCCTAAATGCTACTGACTTTCTCCTCGTAGTTCGGAAGACAGTCCTTCGAGCATGTTATTTCATCCTCGTACGTGTAGCCACGTGTCTTTCGCAATTTAATTAATGTATTATCATTTTTGTAATCATTGTAATCGACCTGTAATGATGTAAATAATCAATGAAACGTACGCTTCTGGTTTTTTTGTTGAATGTCGTAGCAAGGTCGAATTTCAAGTCAACTATTTCACTAACGAATTTCTATTTACAAATCGAATAAGCACAATGAGCATTTAGTATAACGAAAATAGAGCCGATCGGCAAATTGTAGCGAGATGACAAGTGGAAATAAGAGAGAAATGTTCGTTCAGTAATCGTTTACCTAACCTGGAAATATTCGACACCTGTTTCTTTGAATAAGTCTTCGAGTGAAATATATTTCGGTGGATTTTGGTGATGCTCTAGTCTTTGATCAGCATCGTTGTTATCCATATACCACGCGCGGACCATTTTTATTTTCCGATGAAATTGGATCGAAATTGATCACGGTTTGACGTAAATTATTAGCTGTGTGACGTAACCTCAGTGATAAAACTATCTGGTGCCGGTAGATTTTTCATTTGAATCGGACAAGAACGTACGAAGTCATCGAAATCTACGATACCGGAACGCAATTTCAAATTGCAAATTATGCGTCAGCTGCATTTACAATTTTGAAATTAATAACTGAAGGTAAATGCCTTTAACTTGATGTAAATCTTGTCTTTGTACATAAATAACTTATATTTTAACGTTTCTGACAACTATAGTTCCAGAGACAGACAATAATTACGTCAAAAATGAGTGAGCTAAACGATTTCTACAAGAAGATCCAAATGTATCTTATGAAGAAGAACCAAGAACTGGGAGAATTGAAATTGCTTACTGCAAACATAACTACTGAGAATAGCCATCACGTTGAGGATATATGCAAGACAATGATCAACATATTCGAGAGCTACGATATACCTATTGCAAAGAACGTTGCAATAAATAATGAAAAAGGTATACAGGCATACAAATATCTATTATTAAACACTAATTTTGAGAACCAAGGACGGTTGGCTGAAGACCTCGCCAATGGACACTTAGTCGACATGTGTCCACCTCTGTCTCCATTCTTGTTTATGCAAATATTATGGAGCCTCGAGTATGAAAAGATTTTAATTGAATCTCTCGTATATCTACCATTCGATTTATGTACAGAGATACTACAACACATCACAAAGCAGATAAATACATTGACCTACCAAAGAATAAACGAAATTATATACCAGTTAATATTTAATATATACACCAAGTTCCACCAGTTGAAAGAATTCGGTATACAATCCGCGAAGGTCGAAAATAGTATTCAAACCATGTTGCTCGGTTCTGAGGAATTTCTATTGCTATTAAAGGACTCAAAATTGTGTTGCCTGATGGATGTTTCAAATTTAACGAAATACGAGCGATCTGGTATTTTATTAAAGAAGTTAATTGGCGTGACGAAAAGATGTTTTCAAATAAAAGACGATGGCATTCCAATTTCCAAAGATCTCGAGAAACTTTATAGCGTTACCTTTGGACGAGAGCCGCTTGTAAAATGCGAAGACGTACAAACACAAAGTGCACTGTCCGAACTAAATCAGCACGTAATTAAATTGTTAATGACCAAAGTGAAGGAAGTCGATGGCCACATGTATTTGGCCTGGGCAGAAATGTTCGATGAGAATAACGGTAGGATTTCCCTGCAACGTTCTATTGGCATCGAGTGTTATTATTTAATGGATTTCATTTCGAAAGACCCAGTATTATTGGAAGTCGATGAGGAATTAGCAGGGTATCTACAGGTTTTGTCGTCTAAACCCGAACCGACGCAGTCGAGTTTCGTTTTAAGCATACAAGAACTGTGCGAGGCAGTAGGGGACGGTAAGAAAGAGTTAATGCCAGAGCTCTTGACCAGATACGAAGAATGGGATCGTACAACAATAGACTTCTTCGAAACTAATAGAATTTTGCTAGATAGACAAGGCTGTTCAGTTCTGCTGGACTATCTTACTTTTCTTCTTTGGCAAACAGCAATCGACTCGGAGGACAGAGACTACTGTTACCATACGGTGATGAAACTATTATCGTACCAAAGTTTGGCGGAGCTATACGAAATCGTGATGTTGTATTTAATGAAACACAATGGTAAAAATTATTTGGGAACCTCTGAAACGTGCGACACGTTTATCAGATATATCAAATATAACACGAATTTACGAAGCAGCGGCGTTTTGAAGATCGTTCTGCTGTTCATCTTGAAAGATCTTAAGGGGATAATAACGATACTTCTGAAGATAATCATTGGTCATTTCGAGTACAGACACATCATGATCGATCCTACCGATATACAATTATTATCGTCGTTCCTTCGAATGAGGGACAGTAATAATGAAATCCTTTTGACGTCCATTTTAAGAACTCTCTGTATAGAGAATGCAGAATGGAACGCAACAAAATTCACGGGCTTGATAAAAGTTCTGATAGGAAATGACGTGTTGAAACTGGACGAATTGGTGAACGACGTTTTCATAGCTTACTTGATGGATGAATCCTTGAACGTATCGAACATGCACACTGTCCTTACTTTGTTACGCATGTTTCACGTTAAACACAGCGAACATGTGAATACTAAAGATTTAGTAATCGCTTTCGCGCGGAGGATGTCTTCCATTCGAAATAATTTTAGCCTTTCGAAATTTACCAGCAGCCAATTGCTACTTCTCATATCGAGAATACTTTACATGATGAACGGTGACGAGGCACCCCTTTCGTTGAAGGAAAAAATAGTCCACGGATTGGAATTGATCACGAAACCGGCGGACAAACCGCATTTCTTGCCCTTCTTGCTATTGGAAACAGGTTGCGACAAAGGCGTGATGATTATCCTGGAGGACTACGAGAGACATTGCTTATCCTTGTTAAACCGACTGAAAGAGGACCCGAAGACCCCGGAGAAGGTGCGAGAGGGTTTAAAGGACTTGAATTTATTGAGGGAAGACTTCCTTCATCATCTGATCACTCACGTGACCGACGTGGAATATAATATGTATTTCATGGATCTTGCTCTAGTCTGTCACTCGCTTTTCAATTGGGACGACACGGTCGACGCGTATTGTAATATCATGCGTTTGACGATAGAAGCGTGCTGCTTGTTTCTGGAATTTCCATCTATCGGTCCAAAGGACACGTTTCCGTTTCTGCTCAAGTCTCTAATTCAATACACCAAGGTGTTCATGACCCTCAATGGATTTTCGAGTTACGACGTGATATATGACAGTTTCGTTATAAACATGAATATGCTCAACGATACCGTGAAACATAGTTCTTACGATTGTTTCTTCGTCGAGTGTCTCTTACAATCGAATGAAAATCGAACGACCGAGCAGACGATAAGATTTTTGGAACACAAATTGGCCACTTTGGAGCAATTCAGTGATCAATGTCATACAGCGGGTGTCGTACCGAAAATGGAAGCGGGTAAACCGAAACCGAGAAAAATTATCAATTTCTACGTAGCCCACGAAGTAATTTCCGCTTGTTTAAGGGTACCTGCGGCCGATTCCAATCAATGTGTCAAAAAACTGAACGAGATATTTTCTATAAAATAAATAATTCGAATACCGAACAGTTGTTTAAAGTAATCAAACGATCTCTTATCCCGATACCTGTATATTCTTTTGTAAATGAAATAAACGAATTAGTATATTTTTGATTATGTTTGATCGAAGAATTGTTGTAACTTTATAAACACGTACCCTTATCGTTCACGTAGAATTACGCGATTTTGTTTAGGTGTAATTAAAATTCTAATTTGATTTCTATACCGAGCAGGTGTTCATCAATCAATACAGATTGTCGTTTGTTTTTTATTCTATATTATATTTGTGCGATATTTCCAAAATGCCAGTACAATGGTTAGTAATAAAAAAATGTGAAAAAATTGCATACAAAGAAAAAATGTGCACCAGTATTGAGACGGACACAAATCAAATGGGTAGCTTCCTCGGGATAGTCTCAATGCCGTTCATGGAAAAATCTGGTCTTCGATATGGAACAAAAACCTTGTATCAGCCTATCGTCTTTTAAAATTAAACTCTTCCCTTCTTTTTATAATCGTCAGTCGATGCGATTCATTTTACACCTTACGAAACGATCGTTTCCAGTTTAAAAATCATACGATAGGACGATACGATTCATTACGAACCCCTTAGCAGTAAAATCATCGTTTTTTCAAGCATATCCATATTATAACACATTTTTTCCACGCCATTGAGTTACAAGATTCCTATAGTGACTAGATTCTTATGCTGGTAATATAAACGGAACGAAATTTGGCAATGAACGAAAATAACCGATACACGAAATTAGATTTTCGTTACTTTTAAGTTTCTCCTCGCTCGACGCGTGGAGAACTCGTTACAGATTATCTTCGGTCGCGTTAAACAGGGAAACGCACGACGGCTACATGATTTTTTATTTCGCTCGCTACCGGTAAAAAATAATGCAAACCTCGATCGGTTCTCCGCGCGTTTCCCTTTTCGACGCGCACCGGAGCTAGCTACGGAGATGCGAGGAATAACTCGTATTACCAGCAAACAATTTTCGCAGGTGATATCGCGTACGAAGTTGTCTCGAGTATCCGTTTCCCGTCTACCCAAGTGATATCATTCGCTTGAACGCAATATTCGAATCCAATCAGAGAACAATGAACCAAAAGAGAACAGACGGCTAAAAACAAAGAGAAACAGCAACAAAGTAACGTAGTAGTAAAGCATCGTCGTTTGTCAATGAAATGCACATTTTTTTACTGTAAGCCATTCTAGTTTGTTGCTTCTTTCTTTTTCGAATGTCAGATCAGTAATTTCTTTCGGTTTCTTTCCATTTTCTCATTCATTAATATTAATTATTATTATTATATAATTCGACGCTATAATATTTACAGATTCTTCACATTGTAAAAAATATAACGTATTTCGTACTCAATATCAATACGCAGGTAGTACAGAAAGGCCGATATACATCTAAATCGTGGTGTTTCTCGAATTAATGTGACCCAGTTGCGTAACAAATCTGCATGTATACATATATATTGTATATATATATATTTATATATATATTTATATTTATATCATTCATTTATTTATTCATTTATTTATACCTAATTATAAAACCGTATGCGAATCGTTTTTGTTAGGTGGTGAATTCTTGTGCTTTCTTTCCCTAAATACGTTTTCCTCATTGGACAAAACGAAAAGGAAATAGAATCAAAAATATCTGCTGGCCGGGAAACAAGGAAGAAAACGAAACCTGGTCCTTGACACTTGATATGCTCACTCAGACGAAGCTCGATTTGTTTTTTTTCTCTCATTAAATTCTCGATAGCTTTCCAAGTACGCAGAGGACGATTCTATCATTAGTTAGTTAAGTCTTCGTTTTTTAGTTAGTTTTCTTTTCGCGTACAAAAGTTTTCAGCGCGTCCTTTAGAAAAATATTCTTAAAACCGCGGTCTCGCGCGCGTCGGAGAAATGTGTGCGTCTTAACATTTGGAAGCGATACAAATATAGAAACTTCTTTTCCCTTTACGTATTCCCTTTTTCGCCTGTATATCAGTATGTGTCTGTGTCACGCCTTAAATACTTAGAAAGCTATCCCGCGGGAAGTCGGCGAGTGTCCTTTTTACTTTACATTTCCTCCTTTTCCTCCTGCCCGCTCCCCACCCCTCTCGTTTCGTCTTTTTGCCGATCTATGGTTTTCGCGAAGCACAAAAAACCCGAGGAGGGTGAGAAAACGTAACGATAATAGAGCGAGAGCGATTACACGTACCACAAAGAGGCCCTTTGATTCGCCGTTTGAAAGGCTTCTATACGCGGTTATTATCGTCGTCTTTTAATAGAAAAACTGCGGTTATAATCTACGGGATCACAGCGAGACTATGAATTTTCCGAGTGACAAAATAGAACGGTACGAATAATTGTTATATCTGCAGCTCTCCGCCTGCCATTCTTTTTTTCATGTTCATTTTGTTTCTTCCTCTGACTGTTTCATATTATGTAGTTGAGTACATTAACGAAATTGATGGCCGATTCGCTAAGTCGGTATTATACGCTTCACCAATCTAGAAACTGACGAAACGTATTATAGCACCCTTGATTAGTCGAACACGCGTAGCTACTTTGGATTCACTCTGGTTCGCATATATTTTCCCTTAGATTCGTTTCGCTCTAACAGTTCACGATTATTTTCAATGTACACGTTATTACACACGAATGCTAACATTTTGGAATGAGAATAAAAACGAATGCGAGTAAAATTACATTTAGCCTAATAGCGAACTAACTAAACGAACTAATTAAACTTAAACGTGTCTGTGAGAATTGGCGAGTGTCGCGATGTAACGGCGTCCAATGCACAAAGTTAAATGCGTACGAGATGTTCGCGGATAGAAAAAGCCACGCGTATTCGCTACGAAACGACGTTTCTTAAATGTGCACCGACAAATTCGGGAGATAGAATTAAACACGTACGATCGATAATTCTTCCCAGGGATTCTGTGTATCGTCGGACACGTTGTTAATTACCTTTCTCCCCAACTAATTACCAATGATAGAAATACTGTACATCAGTTCGTTTGAAACTCTTCAGTCCGATGCCCTCCGACCGTTCGATCGGAATCTTGGGAAAAGATATCGCTCGTGTACAATTCAACGTTCGCAATCGATCCGAAAGACAGGTAATTATCGAGAGACGAACAAGTATAGATCATTTATACAAACTATAAATACACGTTTCGCTTTTTTTTCATACTCGAATTGGAATCGGGATCGGCGATCCGTCGGTTAAGTTCGTAAAAATGAAACGAGAAGACAATGTAATCAAACAACCTTCGCATGATTTTTGTTAAGGTACGTCGTGCAGCGATCACACGGAAATTAAATGACTTCGATGGTGGTAGCGTTAAATAATAACATATCGAGCTAATATAATGACTGTTATGGTATAAAAGCGGTATTTAACATCGAATATGATTTTTTTTTTTGATCACACGAGAAAAATTACACACGACCTACAACTACTTGTAAGGGAGTCCATTGCTTCTTATGCCTTCGTTTTTTTTTTACATCTAACCATTTTACATTTACGAACTGAACGATAATCGAAAGGAGATTTCCTGTGTTTCGTACAAAGCAATGGATAATATTGGATATTATTACGAGTACCACATACGTATCTTGCAGTTGAAGGGATCAATGTACCAGCAAGCCTTCGTGAAAAAAGCACATTTCAATGTGTCGCCTCCGGTCGGTTTAAAATTTTCTATAAAATCTTGTTGCAATTGTATAAAGATCTCGTATTTTTCATGCTTCTATCGCGTACACACTTTACCGTATAAATCCTATAATTATTTTTACGATTGACGTTATGCGTTAGTGTTCTTTAACATTACTGCAATCTCCTTTCTTTCCCACGTTCCGTTTCGGTTCCTTTTCGTTGTGGCTCGAATCGACCAGAGCACTAGATGCCTTGCTCCCAGATCAAAGTAACAATCCTTATAGAAATAAGAATACGTAGAATATCTGCTATGCAATGGAATCATTGAAATCCAATAAGAACACAACTCCTTGAATATATGGTCTCAAGTATAAAATCCTATCGTTTGATGACCATCCTCGATAATCCGTGTTCGCCTTAATAAAATATTACTTCTACTATTAAAACTGTACAATCAATACCAGTGCCACCAGCAACACGTCGTTCAAGCCTTCTGTACAATGCAATTTTTCTACTGCAGCCTCTGATGATTGAGCACAGGTAATATATTGTTAATGGAAATCATTGCACAATGCTAATCTAAGACTCGTCTGTCTTCCTCTTTATCTTCTTAATCATTGACTGTACATTGTAAATGATATTTGCTTCAAATTCTTTCAATTGAATCCAAACGACCAACGACCACAGTGATTCCTTCAATGTCTGCAAATAGTTGTTGACGCTTCTGTTGATCAGCATCTTGATCCAAGAGTAACAGAGATTCGTGGACTGGAACAATGGGAAACGTGATGGGCGTGCTTCTCCTAGATTGAGCAGAAAGCTAGATATATCGAGTTTGGTTTTGCCTTTTAACGAGTAACAACTGTCGCAGGGCAGTTCCGTTGTCACCCTTGTCCACCCCTATTCCGTTGTGTTCGTCCACTCTCTCACTCATTTTCCTTTCGAGTATTGGTCCTTTGCTGACGGAGTTACCTCTCTCATTGCCCACTTACATCTATTATTATATATTACAATAATATTACACATAATACTATCCATGTATATTAAAATATTTAACAGCCAGGCAAACAGCAGGCTGTGATTTTCCAATAGAAAAAGAACCAAGAGACGGCATGAGTTTTTGACGTATTCGAGTTTCACAAAAATCCGGAGTAGAATCGTTAATATTAGTCTTCTCAGATTGGCGAATTCACAGCACAAGCCCAACAACGTATGAGCTCAAACGGAGAGAGCGTAGCCACTGGTTCCACATCCTCGGCCAGCGTACTGCGATCAGCCACTATTTTTCGTTATTCCTTTACCTAGTTTGGCCCTCGGTTCGAGCCGCGGTGCAGGATTTTGATTAATTATTAGAGGACGACGCAACAGCAGTAGCTCTTCTTCTCTTTCTCCGGGCTGACGTTCATCTCGCGTACGATCTCGGCGAACACCTCGTTGACGTTGGTGCGGCTCTTGGCGGATGCCTCGACGAACGGGCAGCCCCAGAGCTGGGCCAGTGCGTTACCCTCGGCGGTGTCCACCTCGCGTTGATGCTCCAGGTCGAGCTTGTTCGCGACCAGTAACACGGGCACCCTCTCGGTACCCTTGACGCGCGTTATCAATTCCTTCATCGCTTTTATATCCTGGAAGGTCTGATGATTCGTCAGGCTATAAACGACGACGAACCCTTGCCCGTTCTTTATGTAAAGATCGCGCATACTCGCGAACTGTTCGGTGCCGGCGGTGTCGAGGATCTCGAGGACGCACGGCGAGTTGTCCACCTCGATCTCCTTCCGATAAAAGTCTTCGATCGTCGGATCGTACTTCTCCATGAAACATCCCGAAACAAATTGCACGGTGAGTGCACTCTTGCCTACCCCGCCCGAGCCGAGGACGACTACCTTGAACTCGCGCATCTCTTTGGCAGATCGCCTCCGTCTCCTCCTCCTCCTCCTCCTCGACGTGTCCAGGACCGAGAGGAAGAAGGCTCTCTTTCTCTCGAGTACCTCGAGCGGATATTATCCCGTCGCACGTTTTTCCTCGGATACTCGAAACACTTTCAAGACAACCGAGCCACCACCGATACTAACTCCGTCCCCGCAACGTTGATACGAACGTGTTAGAGTGAGAACGGTTCTTATTGTCGAACAAAGGCATTGATGATGATGTTACTGGATTATGCGTCGTGCACTAGGTATCACCGTAATTAAGACGTAGCCGTTGTTCTTAAGGCTCGAAGAAGACATGACAGCACCCGTATTCGCACTCTCTGTCACACACCGCAGTCCCCTGGCGACGTTCGCCTGTGGCCTGCCTCCTTCCTGTCTTTCCTCTACCCCTCACTTCTTCCCTAGCTCTGACGTGCGTGACGCCATCTTATCACACTTGGATTTTCTTCGAGCCACCTAAGCGAACATTCGGCCTCTGCCTCGTCTCGTATGGTTTCGCTTTCCAACTACATTACAGTTTACGTCCACCCAATATATATCTTTTCTACGCTTATTTTCTAAGGGCCTAATATCGGGCGTCAAGTCGCGTTTACAATTTTTCCCGTCGCCACTGCTCTCTCCTCTTCTGTACCGGTCGACGGTTCGTCGATTCCGTTCGCGTCGTAAAACCCGGACGAATCCCGCCGTCGTTCCAACGGAATCTCACGTTCACTCTGTATTTATTTGTGTACGCAACCATACTACCCGAAGAAAATAGTAAGAGAAGAATTACGGAAACTCCCTTTACCGGATGCAAGTGTCATTCTCTTATCTTCCAGACAGCACTATCCACGACCTCGACGCTCCCAAGCGTTCAGTGAGTTTTATTAATATTACCAAAACATTCCTCAAAACCGTACTCGGCCAACATTCACCCGCCTCATTCTCTCTTCGATAAATGTTCTACACGTTATATCACGCGCTTGCTGCTCATCAAACGACTCGATAATTACGACTCGATGTAGACTTATACATTGTTCAAACAAAAACCATGCGAATTGCGTAGATCGCAATTGTTTAAAACAAGAGAATCACGACGTTCGACCGGGAGCGCGAATTTGTCATATGATTCATCCTGAACTGGTTACTCAGAGTTGATAATGTTTGCGATTTAAATTGTATCTCCGCGAAAATGCGATTTTATTAACTATGTGAGTCATTAAGCAGCGAGACATATGCTCCTCCTTCATGAGGACACCGCATAAGCGCGGATCTTTAAAATNTTTTTTTTTTGATCACACGAGAAAAATTACACACGACCTACAACTACTTGTAAGGGAGTCCATTGCTTCTTATGCCTTCGTTTTTTTTTTACATCTAACCATTTTACATTCACGAACTGAACGATAATCGAAAGGAGATTTCCTGTGTTTCGTACAAAGCAATGGATAATATTGGATATTATTACGAGTACCACATACGTATCTTGCAGTTGAAGGGATCAATGTACCAGCAAGCCTTCGTGAAAAAAGCACATTTCAATGTGTCGCCTCCGGTCGGTTTAAAATTTTCTATAAAATCTTGTTGCAATTGTATAAAGATCTCGTATTTTTCATGCTTCTATCGCGTACACACTTTACCGTATAAATCCTATAATTATTTTTACGATTGACGTTATGCGTTAGTGTTCTTTAACATTACTGCAATCTCCTTTCTTTCCCACGTTCCGTTTCGGTTCCTTTTCGTTGTGGCTCGAATCGACCAGAGCACTAGATGCCTTGCTCCCAGATCAAAGTAACAATCCTTATAGAAATAAGAATACGTAGAATATCTGCTATGCAATGGAATCATTGAAATCCAATAAGAACACAACTCCTTGAATATATGGTCTCAAGTATAAAATCCTATCGTTTGATGACCATCCTCGATAATCCGTGTTCGCCTTAATAAAATATTACTTCTACTATTAAAACTGTACAATCAATACCAGTGCCACCAGCAACACGTCGTTCAAGCCTTCTGTACAATGCAATTTTTCTACTGCAGCCTCTGATGATTGAGCACAGGTAATATATTGTTAATGGAAATCATTGCACAATGCTAATCTAAGACTCGTCTGTCTTCCTCTTTATCTTCTTAATCATTGACTGTACATTGTAAATGATATTTGCTTCAAATTCTTTCAATTGAATCCAAACGACCAACGACCACAGTGATTCCTTCAATGTCTGCAAATAGTTGTTGACGCTTCTGTTGATCAGCATCTTGATCCAAGAGTAACAGAGATTCGTGGACTGGAACAATGGGAAACGTGATGGGCGTGCTTCTCCTAGATTGAGCAGAAAGCTAGATATATCGAGTTTGGTTTTGCCTTTTAACGAGTAACAACTGTCGCAGGGCAGTTCCGTTGTCACCCTTGTCCACCCCTATTCCGTTGTGTTCGTCCACTCTCTCACTCATTTTCCTTTCGAGTATTGGTCCTTTGCTGACGGAGTTACCTCTCTCATTGCCCACTTACATCTATTATTATATATTACAATAATATTACACATAATACTATCCATGTATATTAAAATATTTAACAGCCAGGCAAACAGCAGGCTGTGATTTTCCAATAGAAAAAGAACCAAGAGACGGCATGAGTTTTTGACGTATTCGAGTTTCACAAAAATCCAGAGTAGAATCGTTAATATTAGTCTTCTCAGATTGGCGAATTCACAGCACAAGCCCAACAACGTATGAGCTCAAACGGAGAGAGCGTAGCCACTGGTTCCACATCCTCGGCCAGCGTACTGCGATCAGCCACTATTTTTCGTTATTCCTTTACCTAGTTTGGCCCTCGGTTCGAGCCGCGGTGCAGGATTTTGATTAATTATTAGAGGACGACGCAACAGCAGTAGCTCTTCTTCTCTTTCTCCGGGCTGACGTTCATCTCGCGTACGATCTCGGCGAACACCTCGTTGACGTTGGTGCGGCTCTTGGCGGATGCCTCGACGAACGGGCAGCCCCAGAGCTGGGCCAGTGCGTTACCCTCGGCGGTGTCCACCTCGCGTTGATGCTCCAGGTCGAGCTTGTTCGCGACCAGTAACACGGGCACCCTCTCGGTACCCTTGACGCGCGTTATCAATTCCTTCATCGCTTTTATATCCTGGAAGGTCTGATGATTCGTCAGGCTATAAACGACGACGAACCCTTGCCCGTTCTTTATGTAAAGATCGCGCATACTCGCGAACTGTTCGGTGCCGGCGGTGTCGAGGATCTCGAGGACGCACGGCGAGTTGTCCACCTCGATCTCCTTCCGATAAAAGTCTTCGATCGTCGGATCGTACTTCTCCATGAAACATCCCGAAACAAATTGCACGGTGAGTGCACTCTTGCCTACCCCGCCCGAGCCGAGGACGACTACCTTGAACTCGCGCATCTCTTTGGCAGATCGCCTCCGTCTCCTCCTCCTCCTCCTCCTCGACGTGTCCAGGACCGAGAGGAAGAAGGCTCTCTTTCTCTCGAGTACCTCGAGCGGATATTATCCCGTCGCACGTTTTTCCTCGGATACTCGAAACACTTTCAAGACAACCGAGCCACCACCGATACTAACTCCGTCCCCGCAACGTTGATACGAACGTGTTAGAGTGAGAACGGTTCTTATTGTCGAACAAAGGCATTGATGATGATGTTACTGGATTATGCGTCGTGCACTAGGTATCACCGTAATTAAGACGTAGCCGTTGTTCTTAAGGCTCGAAGAAGACATGACAGCACCCGTATTCGCACTCTCTGTCACACACCGCAGTCCCCTGGCGACGTTCGCCTGTGGCCTGCCTCCTTCCTGTCTTTCCTCTACCCCTCACTTCTTCCCTAGCTCTGACGTGCGTGACGCCATCTTATCACACTTGGATTTTCTTCGAGCCACCTAAGCGAACATTCGGCCTCTGCCTCGTCTCGTATGGTTTCGCTTTCCAACTACATTACAGTTTACGTCCACCCAATATATATCTTTTCTACGCTTATTTTCTAAGGGCCTAATATCGGGCGTCAAGTCGCGTTTACAATTTTTCCCGTCGCCACTGCTCTCTCCTCTTCTGTACCGGTCGACGGTTCGTCGATTCCGTTCGCGTCGTAAAACCCGGACGAATCCCGCCGTCGTTCCAACGGAATCTCACGTTCACTCTGTATTTATTTGTGTACGCAACCATACTACCCGAAGAAAATAGTAAGAGAAGAATTACGGAAACTCCCTTTACCGGATGCAAGTGTCATTCTCTTATCTTCCAGACAGCACTATCCACGACCTCGACGCTCCCAAGCGTTCAGTGAGTTTTATTAATATTACCAAAACATTCCTCAAAACCGTACTCGGCCAACATACACCCGCCTCATTCTCTCTTCGATAAATGTTCTACACGTTATATCACGCGCTTGCTGCTCATCAAACGACTCGATAATTACGACTCGATGTAGACTTATACATTGTTCAAACAAAAACCATGCGAATTGCGTAGATCGCAATTGTTTAAAACAAGAGAATCACGACGTTCGACCGGGAGCGCGAATTTGTCATATGATTCATCCTGAACTGGTTACTCAGAGTTGATAATGTTTGCGATTTAAATTGTATCTCCGCGAAAATGCGATTTTATTAACTATGTGAGTCATTAAGCAGCGAGACATATGCTCCTCCTTCATGAGGACACCGCATAAGCGCGGATCTTTAAAATAGACCGTACGTACACATGCATGTATGCAAATGGGAGAGATACGTAAATAGAAAAATTCGATTTTCCTCGAGTGCGTTCGTCGCGTATCGTTACCGATCGTTCCCTTTCATTCACGTTCGGGCAAAAGCGAGAGAGCGAGAGGGGACGTAAGAGAGATACGGCTCGAGGAGCAACACGTAAGTTCGGATGTTTCGTTTTTCGTGAACGAAGGGCGTGCGTGTAGATAGTACATAAGTGCATGATTTTCTGAAAAACCGGAAGCGCGTGGTCGCTACCGTATCTTGCGGTTTACACTGGCTTCCCATTTCTTTTGCGTCTGTCCGTGTGTCGCATGGCTTTGTGTGTGGATACGTCATTCCAACACCGACGACCTTGTGGTATGCGAACGCAGACACACGTGAGACACGATGACATCATCAGATGAAAGTGTACATAACTGCACAATGCATCACTTTTCATAGTTGGCGACGAACGGTGATGATTAGTCGGTGAGAACCGATTCTCATCGATCATGCGAAAAATCTTATCTCTCACAAAGGAACAGAATCATTCGATAAGGATACTAACTCTTTTCTAATCCAGGAAACGAATAATCCATGTACTTGTACGTGTTTCTAATCTAACAGAAGATGAACCTTTCGATTTCCGGTGGTAAACGTCTTTAAAAATTCACGTACGCTTTGATCGTATAAAAGATACGTGTGTCAAAGTACTCATTAATTCTTGAACCGATATTTCGGCTTGTCTAAAGATAGAATAGTAAATCAAATAAATAATTACACGAGGACAGCTTCGTTGAAGAACGCATATGCGCTTCTCGAAACGCGGGAGCACTTATCGCCGCTCTTATCAACGATTTTCAGTTGCCCCTAATTAGGGCAGCGCCGAAACTCGACTCGTACGATATCAATTAATATAATTTGTTCGTTCGTTCACTCGTTCGTTCGTGAGAAGCGTAATCAGTGCGTGTTCGATTGCGTGCGCTTGTATTGAAAAAAATCATCATGTATCAACGAAAAGTTATCGAGGACGCGAACGAGGAAAACGTCGATTAGGCCTCATGAGACCTAATTCAAGGCTATTAAAAAGTAGTGCGTACAATAAAGTAGAGAAACTGGTTTAAGGTGTTACTCATTTTCGAACTGCAATAAACTCTTCTATCCATATTCATGTGTTATTCAATGTAACTCTCCCTGTCTTCTATATATATACTACTGTGTATTATACGCGTGTATCAATTATAGTTTTTATAGTATTCGCGTGGGTTATCGATGACAGACGTATCGAGAGACAAAGGATTATTATGAATGAAAAAAACGCGGGTGTTATCGGCTACAGTTCATACGGTTCATATCCTCGCGTAAAGTACGACAACCTTTACGAGGGGACAATGACCCGACAATTTCAATAGCATAAAATAAACAGTGTCACGATTAGAGTTTCGTCACCGTGCGTTTCTCGCCGTAACTACATTTTCGACGCGGCCGCTTGATTGATAAAGAAGACCGTAGTATTATCGATGAAAAACCGTAACCTCTAAACAATGTCGAAGTAAAACAAAGGACAGGCGAAGCCGTTCGACTGCCCATTTTTATGCAGATGTCAAATATTCTCATAGGCTTCACAGTAAGTTCGTCAGATGTTTGAAAACG
>SMSR01016058.1:5632-51573 GCA_019453355.1 Ceratina japonica | reverse complement strand
TAATTACACGAGGACAGCTTCGTTGAAGAACGCATATGCGCTTCTCGAAACGCGGGAGCACTTATCGCCGCTCTTATCAACGATTTTCAGTTGCCCCTAATTAGGGCAGCGCCGAAACTCGACTCGTACGATATCAATTAATATAATTTGTTCGTTCGTTCACCGTGAGAAGCGTAATCAGTGCGTGTTCGATTGCGTGCGCTTGTATTGAAAAAAATCATCATGTATCAACGAAAAGTTATCGAGGACGCGAACGAGGAAAACGTCGATTAGGCCTCATGAGACCTAATTCAAGGCTATTAAAAAGTAGTGCGTACAATAAAGTAGAGAAACTGGTTTAAGGTGTTACTCATTTTCGAACTGCAATAAACTCTTCTATCCATATTCATGTGTTATTCAATGTAACTCTCCCTGTCTTCTATATATATACTACTGTGTATTATACGCGTGTATCAATTATAGTTTTTATAGTATTCGCGTGGGTTATCGATGACAGACGTATCGAGAGACAAAGGATTATTATGAATGAAAAAAACGCGGGTGTTATCGGCTACAGTTCATACGGTTCATATCCTCGCGTAAAGTACGACAACCTTTACGAGGGGACAATGACCCGACAATTTCAATAGCATAAAATAAACAGTGTCACGATTAGAGTTTCGTCACCGTGCGTTTCTCGCCGTAACTACATTTTCGACGCGGCCGCTTGATTGATAAAGAAGACCGTAGTATTATCGATGAAAAACCGTAACCTCTAAACAATGTCGAAGTAAAACAAAGGACAGGCGAAGCCGTTCGACTGCCCATTTTTATGCAGATGTCAAATATTCTCATAGGCTTCACAGTAAGTTCGTCAGATGTTTGAAAACGAAGAAGATAGACGCGCCATGCCATTTTGTAGAATGCACAGCACCTATTTATTATTCCTGCTTGTAGTATCTACACGTGTAACAACGGTCCGCACTAACACTATTTGTGTTGTTGAACTTGCAATAATTCGAATAAAAAAGATACGAAATATTCTTGTAAATGATAAGGGTCACAGAATTAGAAATGGGTTCGCCTAACTCGTCACCGATGGACGTTATCGCATCTGCACCGGCACCGGGTGCATTCTCTCGTCCAGAACCCGGAAACCCGCTGCCCGGGAGCTCAGAACCCGGAATCGAATTGACGCAAGGTAAGATTTCTCAACCTCCCTACTTCGTTTTCGTAAATACCCTTTGTAATTGGTACGGCATATTTGCGAATCTTCGAGCGCGATAAAGAAAATTTACGACACTCGTGACTTCGTTCTTTATCAGATTTCGTCAAGATAATCGCATTTAGATATAGCGACTTCGATAACACGCGTAAAATGTGCCTACTTCGTGTTTTCTTAATAACGAAGTAGTCGGTTTAAGTTCGGAAGAAATACATCTCGAGTTGGCCCTTTTGTTCGTAAGATATTTCAAATACGAAATCGCTTAAAAGCAATTCTTGGCATTCCTTTAACTCGGCGAACACTTGTAAAATTTCCCCAGCGTCCTGGTAGGTAGCAGCTAGCTAGCTACCTCGTTTTATCGCTCACCAACATTATTATCTGTGTTCGGGGGTACGAGAAGAGCGGCTCGTAAGCGAGACACGATACAGCCGCTGTTTGCCAAGCGACGATCAGTAAGTAGATAATAGTCGTCTTCGTTGATGGAAGCGTCACGTATGCAGGATAAGTGACGTCCAGTTTCGTGTCTCCCTGACTCTTGTTCCTCTTTCTTATCAGTGGCAAACACTATTCGCACCCGTGACACGGTATCGGGAAGATCAATTTTCGATGGGAAAAGTTTGTGTCGTTCCACGAAGGAGACGTGCGCCCGAACATTGGCGTGCCGTTCGTCGTCCGGTTTTTATTAATCATCCTCAGTCGAACGGTATTAAAGTGACGTCGTAACGAAGTGGCCGATCCTCGGAGTGCGAGGTGTCCCTCCCAGTTTGCATTACATTGATTATCTGGTCACGGATGAATGTGGAAACTCTTCGTTAGGGTCAGAGTTGTTAAATGATTACATGGACTTCGTGGAGGCGCAGCTCCTCCGATACGGAGACGATTTTCCCACAATGAGAATCTTTCTTCCGTCCCGTATCGCTTTGTTTTCCTCCTCTGCGAAGACGGGGTGGAAATAAAAACGCGATAGAAGTGTCTTCGCCGGAGGTACACCAGCAGGAACGCTGTTTCGCATTAGCTCGTAGAAGCATTTTCGAAGTTCTAAAGTCGTCCGAGTGAAATTTAAGTCGCGTCGAGGTGATTCACGATTAATTAACGCCGTGGTAAGATTAAATAATATTCTGGCCAATTCGTACGAGACGGCTATTCTAGCCGGACGTGCGTCGGCGGGCTGGCAATTTCCAACCGGCGAAGGGCTGTAATTATGTCGCACGAAATCACGTTTCCGTGGAGCTTCAATTCCCGCTTTGTCAGTCGGCGTTCGCCGCTTCGTTAATTAAAATTCGTAGCGCTGCGATAATCGATTGCTCGGCGAAATAACAAGAATCCTGTCCCGTCCGAAGTGCGTACACGCGGATATTCGTAAGGCGACACGTTCAACGGTCGGAGAACCTTCAGAGTCCGGGAACTGTTATTGTTTTCTTTATCTAAAAGATAACGTGGAAAAGCCGACCGACCTAAGGACCTAAATCTGACCCAGGAAAAGTACACGCTTATTATCGTTTCGTCGAGAAGGAGGAACTCGAGAAAACAACCGATGTTAGTCTATCGACCGATCCTCGTGCTGCCTCAGTGATACCGATTCGCGCGTCAAACGAATTTCTCCTTTAAAATGAAATACACGCGATCGGTCGAGCAATAATAGAATCTGTGCTAACCGCGAGTGATGGAATCAGAATATTTCGAAACGTCTTGGAGGGCAAAGGTAGAACAAATTCGGCGAACGATTCGCAGTTTAGTTAGAGATACTTTGAAAAGGTATCGGTCAAAGAGGAAGGGCTACACCAGGTTCCTCACGGACGAAGAGAGAAGGTGCTTTGACGCGCTCGATTAAACGTGAATTTAATCTCGGCGAGAGATCGGGACCACTGTACATTTCCAATTCTCTGATTTAGGTGGTTGGTCACCGTCGAGTACGATCTGTCCACCCGGCTTGGAATTCCTTATAGCCCTTGATCAACTGCGCGTCCGAAGAAAACTAAAGGATGGTTGGTCTTTCATACACGACGTAAATCTTTCGATTAAGATCTCAGGTAACGAGCGCGTAACGGACGAATGCTTGCAGGAATTCTCAATCTAGGACACGTGTATCAGGTAATGAATAACAAAAATGAGAAGCTACTTCGCGTATTGGAGGAATCGGGGATGTTCGCGCGTTACGTTTTCGGGAATCATCGAAATTGTGTGCTGTACGCGGAGACGGTGACCGACGGAACTCGAGAAGTTTTACGCATGGTTCGAGACTGGAGATGGGAATGTAATTGGTGCAGGTGCTATTTCCAGGTATTCATTTCATTCATAATTCCACAATAATTTGCTCGGGGTTCTATTTTTCTCTGACTCGATATTTGTCCGTTCGTTTTTGTGCGCGTCGCGTTCGTACGTCTGCATTCGTAATCGCACGGCTGTATTTCACCCGGACACAGTCACGTACATGGTAGGTAGTCAATCGGTTCGTGAAGGACACGTCCGTCAGGCAACGTTACCGTAATTGCCTCTTTATTTATGGCGGCCAATGGGTACGGCTCGTATAGAAACGTATAGCTCGAACATGCGGCGCGCAGCGCGCGAACTTTCTTCACACGTGCGCACCATCTGCGACGATTACCTTTGACGAAAAGTTATTCGGCCCATCAGAAAACCCGGTCACGATCGATACTCTTTGACCGGCACCGCTCGCCGCTCATAATCGCGTTGTTCCCGGCTTAGAACCGGAGAACCTCGTTCGTTCCCCTGTACATTATACTTATAGAAGCGGTCGAGCCCTCTTGCAAACGTTACTGGGCACAAATGATCGTTCTCCAGAAGCGTTGCGAATTATATACGTCCATTATTGCGTTCGTAAAACGTCGACGAGTTTCGTATCGTATGAACGGCGAGGGCATTCCGATTTCTGCGCCTCCACCGTTATGCACAACATGTGACCAACAGAAAACTGATACGACCATGCACCGGACGACGTGCTGAATAAACTTTTTCTCACGTTCATTGTACACGCGAATTCCTTCAATCGGATCTATTAATAGTGTAGCGCGTACATTTTTCACGGAGGACGTTGAACGCGAAATGAAATTCAAATCGAATTGATTGGCCTCGTTCGGCGATCGACTACAAACAACCGCTTTAATATGGATTAATTTTCAGGATTTAGAGGTGTATTCCGGAGACACGTTGCTCGGCTCTGTGAGACAAAACGCTGCCTACTTCCGAGGATCGTTCTCTATTTGCGACGCATCTGGGGAGACTGTTTTACTCGTAGAGCTACCTCACTTCGCGTACAGAAGGATCAAGGTAGCGCAAACATTTCGCAACGACGACGCGTATCGATGTCTGCTTGTAGCTAATTATGTTTGTTCTCCCTCAGATAAAGTCCGCAGATGGTGTACACACGATCGGGACAATCAAGCATGCATGGTACGGCGCGTATTCGGGATTAGCTCTGAACGATTACGAGATAACTTTCCCCCCGGATCTCGACGTGAAAATCAAGGCGGTCTTACTCGGCGCCTGTATTTTAATTGTAATATTAATTCATTTAAGACAGATCTAATGTGGATGACATTCTCTATATAGATCATCGCACAGATCCCTGTATAGATCGTGCGTCGGTATATGTCCTAGCTTATGTGGTATGTATGTGTGTTTCAGGAGATTATATACTTCGCGACAAGGTACATAACGATGAGCACGTCCCAAATCTCGTACGCGAGTTCGGACGTTTCGTACATTCCTCAGTACCCTCGACCTGCTCCTTACCCTCCGTCTATTTATCCTCGACAACGATGAAGTAGAACGACGTTGATTGCATTGTAAATTGCGACTGATCTATTTTTCAAGAGGTTTCCGATCTATTTTCTGTCAATTTTTATACCAAAAGACAATAAATGCATNCAGATCTAATGTGGATGACATTCTCTATATAGATCATCGCACAGATCCCTGTATAGATCGTGCGTCGGTATATGTCCTAGCTTATGTGGTATGTATGTGTGTTTCAGGAGATTATATACTTCGCGACAAGGTACATAACGATGAGCACGTCCCAAATCTCGTACGCGAGTTCGGACGTTTCGTACATTCCTCAGTACCCTCGACCTGCTCCTTACCCTCCGTCTATTTATCCTCGACAACGATGAAGTAGAACGACGTTGATTGCATTGTAAATTGCGACTGATCTATTTTTCAAGAGGTTTCCGATCTATTTTCTGTCAATTTTTATACCAAAAGACAATAAATGCATAATGTTTTTAATGAATATATACTTTGTTAAGATCTTTGTATGAAATATTGTATATTACTCTCTTCCCCCGTAATATGTATTTTATATATCATTCAGAATCTTGACAATATTGTACGTGTTAAAAGACTGAGGTGCATCCGATATCACGTGAACTACTGTTATGATTCAGATGTCTACTAGAGTTTTCGACTTGTCTATACTTATACAAATTATATCAGTAGACGTTCTTTTCGTGGATTTTCCTCTGGATTGAATTGCAATCCTCTGCATTGAAAATGATCTCTAATGAATAAATAATTTGATTAATCTACCACTGACCTCGTTGTTAGTCCTACGGGGAGGGATGATGATCGTGGCTCGGGAACGGCGGATCAGGGAAGGAAAATGGAGCATCGTACGTATGTCCTTTTATTTGGATCTTGACTTCACATCTTCGTACATCTTATCGAGAAACTGTTACCGCCTCAGCTGCGGCTCACTTAACATGCGTTATATCCGTCGCAGATGTTCCTGGTTGCGAAAAAGACGAAAGTAAAAAAAAAAGCCGCACGCATTTAACATCCTTTAGTGCACGCGCCGCGACCCTACAGACATTGCACTCGTACTTTTTTTTTGTCAAGGACCGGAGTTGCGCGCTACATTTGGACTCGAAAATGGTGGGATTCGACTGCCTCCGCGGCCACGTTCAAGGGATAATTTTCGCGGGAAGAGCGATGCGTCCTCTCTCACCGAACGTAACTTCAATTTCGTAAAATCGATGATAATTTTTGTCAAAATTGAAAGTACCGAGCGCGAATTCTTTCTTTTTCGTAAAACAAGGAACCTCGGTCCGATTCTTAATATCATATCGAGAAGAGTTTGTCGAGAATGTTCAAGCAATGGCAGTTGAGATAGACAAGTACATAGTTCAATGGACTTCGAATTTCGAGGACGCTTTGTACTGTGGATTCGGAAAAATGCTTACTGTCTCTTCGAAATCGGCACACATCGATCCCTTGCACTTTAATTAAACCGAGTTTGATTCCCTCCGGCGCGACGGGAACAGAAATGACCGAAATCGATTTCTCACGTTTTACACCGTACAAAAATCCGAGTCGAACTGACCGTTTCGCAAATTCTGATTTAACGACCTGTTCGATCAACGACTAACTTCACACGGAACGATACTTTCATAGACGGGTAGTAGTTTTTGTCTGTTTAAAACCTCGTTACGAACATTGAGGAATTCTTTTTTCTTTAATATGTTTACGGACACGGATACTTTGGGTAAACAGTGACGTCGAGGAAACGAAACAAGGTCTCAGATGAAACGAATGAAATAGAAGAAATGAAAGAATACTGCGTGTATTTTTTGCTACATGTTGGATATTACATGTTTTTAGAAAAAGAAAGAACGGATAGTGGTTGAGACGAAAATAAAAATACTGTTGAAAATAATGCGTATCTTTCTCCTGTTTTCTCGGTTTGTTCATATGTATCGATAAAAAGGAACTTCAGTCAACATAAGAGAACAATAATAATAATAACGATAATAATAATAATTAATAATAATAATAGTAGTAGTAATAGTAACCGTAACAGGTGTGTAGAAGGGGCCAGGAGCGTGGAGACGCGCAAAGCTGACCGTTCACGATAAGAATCCCAGACATTATTCGTAACTGAGGATATCTACGCGATCCGATCTCTAGATTTCGACTAGGCGAACTAGGACTTCTCTAGAATTCGTTTCACCACGAACGGTGCTCACGTCGCCTCTATTTGGAACTCTAAGAACGCGCTCGTAGCTGCGTGAAAAGAAGTCTCAGCACATCGAGGACCGATGAACGCCTACCTAAAAGTTGGGAGACAGAATAGTCCTCCCCTCTCTTTAATTTACTCCACGTTGCAAAAACCCGTGGATCAAGAAATGCCCCATTGTCTTTTAGAAATCGTTTCATTTTCTTCTTCTCTTTCTCGTTTGGAATACAATTTTTTTTTTATCTTCTCACGTTCGACGAGCGAACGGACGATACGTTTCAAACGTAAATCATTTTTTGCAAACCCGCTTCTCTTTCGTCTCGACAGAGAACAGTGTGAAGATCAAAGAACTTTTTTCTCTATCCATAAGGAGGGATCCTCGATGTATCAAGAACATCTAAAGGGCAAATAAAAGAGGGAATTGATCGCATGTTGCTTCGTGTTTTTTAAAGTTCCTTCTCGAGCTTGATCAGCTCGGCGATTCCATCGTGCATCTCCTTCACAGCCTGGTACTCGGTCAGGCCGAGGCGCCGTTTGTTGGAGATATCGTAGATACCGCCCTCGGCCTCGGTGTGTTCGCCGCGGGTTCCACGGACCTGGAGGTTGAACTTTCCTGCGATCTCCTCGAGCTTCGATCTGTTCGCGGCCAGCTTGGGCAGCTTGATGTGCACCGAGGCACGGACCGTGGTGCCCAGGTTGGTCGGGCAGAAGGTCAGGAAACCGAGACGGTCGTGGTGAGAGAACGGAAGCCGTTTCTCGATCTCGTTCACGGCACCAACCAGACGGCGATAGACCTGACGGACATCGATCATTAATTTTTGGAACAACTACATCCGGGATATGCGAGTGTAAGTTAATTACCTGTCCAAGATCGCCGCCCATTTGCATGGAGATGATACGGAGATGATCCTCCTCGTTGCACCAGACCAGGAAGGTCTTGGCGTCGTTGTGGAAGATACCACGACCGGTGGGCCAGAAGCGGCAAGCGTTGGCAGCCTGCAAGAAGCGGTCACCCTCCTTGAAGAGGAAGTGATCGTCGATCAATTTCTGCTGGACCTCTTTGCTCATGCCGGTCAGGGGATAGAAGGTTCCCTTCAGTTCACCCTCGAGACCGGACAGCGTGCTGGAGACTTTCTCCTCCATCTCCTTGTACTGAGCCTCGGTCAAGCACGGGTTGAACGGGTAGCCTTCCAACGAGCGACCGCATCTCACGCGAGTGGAGACGATGAACTCACCCTGGAAGAGCAACAAATTAGATTTTCTCGAAGAGATCAGCGACTCGGATCCACGGTATTCTCTGTACTAACAGCCGGGTCGAGATTTCCGAGCGTGTCGACGTCTCCGAAGTCTTTCGGGGGATGCTTGTCCGTCTTCTTAAAGCCACCGTGATAATCTTCGATGATCGGGTCGAAGAGGTCAGCGAAGACTGTGTAGGACTCGGCGTCCGGGGCGTAGATGCCGACGCCGGAGTCCAGGTTCTCGACACCGGACTGGATTACATCGAGCAGCGTGGAGTTGAAGGCAGTCTTCTTCGTCTTCAGCTGATCGAAGACCTCCTTGGTCAGATATTTCTTCAGCAAGGACTTGCTGTCGGAGCTGGACACCTTGGTGAATCCAGCCTCCAGTTTGTCCAAAACTGCTTGGTCGACCATGTTCTCAGAACTTTTCTTTCTGGAAAAGAATAAGAGGATCGCACGACGATTAAATAAATGCTCAGCGCTGTCGAACTGTTCAACACAGATAAACACTTGAATATTTGAATTAACTCTCATCTATTCACAGTGAGGTGCGATACAGATGTGTGCAAGAAATTTGCTAATAACATTGTCGACTTCCCTGTCAAGGCATTATCGCGAAAATTACGTGATTGTTTGCACAAGATCATCTGCGATACGATTTGTTATCGCGATGGAATACATTCCGAGATTTTTCTAGATACCTCGTGCATGGATACAATATTAAGACTTATATTTTATCACTTCGTATTAAAAGTCGTCTTCAGACGAGGTCATATCATAAGCCAAAAATTTGTCGTCGGCGATAACCGGTAGAATCGCAGCGCGATACGCACGTACGAATTTTATTAACGTCACATCAGCATTCAGCCGATTGGCTCTCGTTCGAAAAAAATTCAGTGCATGCCCTAGAAAACTCTCGCGTAATCACCCTCGCCCTTATGCAACCCTCTCGTGCCTTTGCAATCATAAAAAAATAACCGATAACGCTTCGATAAACTTCCCATACACGCTTCACATAACAATTACTGGGAGCCGCAGTTAGATAATTACAGATATTTTAAACATTCCCAAACACGGGGCTAATTAAAACTTCCTCTGTCGGTAATTATTGGCAACGGAGGAATGGAACGTCTACCAATTAGCGGAAATGATAAAAATCTATCGAACCCTTGCATTACTCACGTTCCGAACGGTCTGACGGTCTGTCGACTGACACAATGATCGAGGAATCGGGCCAAAGGTCGCGCGGAACCATTCTTCGATGATGAGAGGGCTTTCAGAATCTTAAACGGGCCCAACATCGACAATTCCATGAGCACCGGTCCCCTCGCAAGCCCTTATACACTTTTCGAAAGGAATCATCGTTACTGGCATTCGCCGGACGGGTTAAAGGACGTCGTTTAACTCTCGACGTGAACGCAGTTACGAAAGAACAGTACATTATAGGAAGATATTGAAACTACTTAGACACGAATGATGGGAAATCTACTCGTCGCAGAAATTTCTTAATTAATTACGCGTGGCGCAAGACGGGATTGCATATTGTCAAACCTTTATCAGTGCCCTTTGAAAATTATTTTGAACGACACTTAGTGATAATTGTGCGTCGAAACAATTTCGCTCGAACTTCCGAGTTATTTATTCGCCCTGCCTTTCCATTTCTTTTATCAAAAAACTCTATTGCAAAGAATCAAAGTAATCATTTGTGCACAAATATTGATGAGAATTATACGTCTGGTTGAAATGAACTGGCAGCGAAGTTCGAGCGAAATTCGGTGGTAGAATCGTTGGCCTCGACCCGACGACCGTGCGTGACGACGAATACGTACTCGTCCTCGACGTTCGTTTCGTCCGACGACTCGACTACGTCCACCGACTCGCACATGCTCGAGCACACGCCCATTGTCGCCGATTATGCCTCGATCATCGGTTACTTATAAGACACGAACAGTTAATCCGATCCTCTCATAAAACGTGCGCGATGAGGAGGAAGAAGTCAGTCAGGCTGGTACCAATCGCAACGATGTCAGTCGACGTCGGTCGGGATCACGCGAGCTCATCGCGTATCCCATTAGCTTCTCTACAGTGCTTTCCCTCGCTACGTGGAAACAGATCCTCAGGCGAAACTTCTTTTATATTTTAACACGACATCGAAGAGTGATTTACACATTGTGCACTGGTCGTTACGTGTGATTCTCGATGTGCAATACAGTTTCTTATTATTACAATATGAATCAAGAGATTTTCCTCACTTTTTTCTTACGGATGATTCATAGTACACGGTTTATATAACAAGTCTCTTGAGTCACTCTCATGTACCACTGGAAGTGATGTGTACTTTTCGCACTATCTACAATTTCAATTATCGAACAAGTCCTCTATCGTATCGAATAACACTGCGAGCGAGTATCTCTTAATTTCTTAGAAAATTAATATACTTCTGCCGAGACTGATTAAATCCGCGATTAAGATCGATTTAATCTAAAAGAGACGGAGTGAGTCGTTGTAAGGCATTTTCCAACGAGTCGAAACAATGGTAACGAGGGAGACCAAGTGAACACATGCCTCAATAATATATCGTGCGAAATGCAAATAAAATTTTTCACTCGACCTGTTTCCCGTCCACGCCCCTGTGTAAGGGCAGAGGGTTAACCCTTTTGTACGAGTCGAAGGGGGCACGGTCCCTAGCCACTATAAACGTCGACTACACTCGACCGAAGCTCCTTTATAAGGAACTTAAGAGAACATTCGAAACTACAATACGTGCTCGATGGCGAGCCCGTGGAAAAGAAATTTCCGAACTTAACGATACGAACACGGATATTGAATAATAAAAACAGGTTCCTCGGTCTGAGCCGAAAAAGGAGTCGCGCGGTTACTCGGGTGGAAGAACAGTTTCTAATTAATTTCCACTCGACTAATGAAGCTATTCTCTCTCCGATAATAGACACTAAAAGTTTCATTCAAGAGGGATCCTCGGCCCCGCGTCAAACTCCGCGGGACGTAAACTCCGCCGATGGCTCGATACTCGAAGTGTGAGAAACTTGCCGGATAACGAAGTTCCGGCTGACTCGCGAGCAAGATTTAACGATCGTGATAGGAATTTCGTCGGCTCAAATGATCATACTTTAAATACGAATAAGTATCGCTGTTCGGTTAAGCACGTCGAACCGTCGATGCGCGACCATTCAATTAACAATGCGCGTTAATTACAGAATAGTCACAGGATCTTGAATGACTCACACGACGAGTCTCCTGTGCATCAATTGCGAATTCCATGAATGTCTGATCCGACGTACTCTACGTCACTAGGCGGGCACCGAGCCAAGTGACGTCACCTACGAACTCCTGAACCAGCGTGCACACTTTAATCATACCGCTTACTATAAACCACCCCCCTAAAAATTGGAAGACACGATAAACGCCAATGGCCCAGAAACAATTGCATTGATCGATCGCATTTATCATATAATTCATCAAGGAACAATTTACGACGTGAAAATAATTCTCGACACGTCTTAATTTATTTATACATACTCGTCGGTCGACGTGGTATCCTTCGAGGTACATCCGCCCATGACGACGCCCCGGCGAGAGAGACAGCGAGCGAGAGAACCAGAGAGAGAGAGAGAGAGATCGGCAAGACCCCGAGCGCGTGTTCACCTTCTCGATAATCGAACTTCACCTCTTCACTGGGTACTCCTGCCCCGACGCGGCTTCGAGGAGGATTCTTCGAGAGACCGGAAGTTCGGCTCCGGGGGTGAAACAAGAGGGTGTGGGTGGCGGGGCACACCTCTCCTCGGCGAGGCAAGATGGACGGAAAACTAACGCGTGTTCCCGAGCACACCACGCTGCGTGCAGCGTGTATTATCACTTCCGGTTGTCCTTGGGGGTAGTCACCCCAATCGGCGAGTCAAACGTGTTCCTGCGAGTCGTCCCCTTTCTCCGGGGGATTCTCGTTTTAAAATTGCTTCCTCTCGTGCGAGTAAACTGGCTGACAACGGTGAAAACGGTCTAATACACGGTCTTTCCTCGTATCTTTAATTCAGTCAGAGAACACTGAGAAGTCTAATTAATTATTCCGTCGATGGACCCTTTTAATTCTCTGACTGTCGGTGCAGTTCCGGTCGCACTGGCTGACTCTACCTTAATAGATCAAAGGGACAGAATCGTGTGTCGCGTCGATTGGAGAATTGATTATCCACGTTTGTCACGTTTGATAAAATCGAGCGTGATAGACGAGAAACGTCCGGGAATCGACGGAGAACGAGAGAGGCCGGCGAAGGGGCGCCGTTCGCGAGCAGCAATCGCGATCAATGCGTCACGCACTATATTATTACTGTCTTTACTGGTCGCGGGTGAAAATGAAAGCGAACTACGTGTCCCGGGGAACCCTGGCCGCCGTCAATCGATATAGAGCGTGCCGTACAACAAAGTTCCCGTAACAACCGGTTCAAAAGTCAAATGAAACAAACGCGGAAGTCGGGAGAAGACGGAGTAGATTCGGTACGAAGGATCAGCCAGTGCGACCTACGCATCGATGACTTACAGCACGCATCGGCGAGAGAATCACGATCGTATATCTATGGTACCGTGTTCATAAGTCAAGGGAACGGTACGCGTTGCAAGCCATCGATATGCGTTTTTACTCACCGTCTCAAAAGTAGGAAAGAGTATTAGAAAACACGTAGAAAAAAAGCACTGTCAAAAAAGTTTGTTCACAGTCGTCGAATTGTGCGCGTTGGTTACTCGGTAAGAAGTGCAGGATAGCGCTGCTCCTCTTTTGCCGGCTACTTTATCTCGCGGAACCTTCCACCGGGCTATCCTTCGCGTTATCCCCTGTATCAGGTCGCGCTCGCGCCCTTCTATCTGTTAACGCGTACTGCTGCACGCGTGCCGTGTAACGTCCGACCAATTATGCCGTGTCGCGAGACCCCGAATGCTTTTCTTTCCTGCGGCGCGCGTTGAAACGTGCGAAAAATGACACGGTGTGTCGCGTGTGATGTGAACACTACAGTCTCTACGCTATCACTAAGCAGGAGGCATTTCTGCGTGCCGTGATCTCTCTCTCTGTCCCGCCCCGTCCTTGTCTGTCTCGCTCGCTGCCGCCCCTTCTCTTCGCCGATTTCACCGTCCTCCTCTCACCAAAATCGTCCGTCCCTTTCCCGCCGCGGCTCCCTGTCCCTTTCTTTCTTTATCTTCATACGAATCTCGCGTTTGTCTCTCTTTTTACTCCTGTCACTCTGTCATTGCTTCCCTCCTTTCCCATCTTCCGGCGACTCTTTCCCCCCTCGCTCTCCGTCTACGGATTTTCGCCCGCGCTTTCCCTCGCAGGATTCGCCCGTCTCTCTTATTTTCCTCTCCCAAAGCCATCTTTGTTTTTCCCCGGTTCCACGGTGTTCTTCCGTCCCTTTTCCCCGGATCCGGTGCATCTCTCGTCGCGAACCTTCCTCTCCCACGCACACTGCTCGCGGAGCAGGCCGTCTCGCCCGCTCTCCCGCGATATATCGCTCTCTCGGTCGCTCGTTTCAGGGTGGGGCACACCGGCGTCCAGCACAGAAGGATACCCGGTCGATAGCACGCACCTACACCCACACCAACCTGCAGCCTCCGCGTTACGTACGCGTGGAAAATCACGCACACGCGTGCAAGTCGTTCCTGCCTGCCGCACGCATACTAATCTCACAGACGTGGCCGTGTCCCCGAGCCCAAGTGTCAGAGTTGAATCGTCGCTGTTTTAAGTCCTGCACGACATTTAATGCAACGTCTCGCTCCCACCTCCGAGCACCGGTTCGCGTCTTCACGACGGCCAGGTGCTCCGGGCTTGACTCCCGTCGAATTCACGGAACTGGACAAGTGTGTTACGTAAAGTCCTTAGAGGCTACTTTCTAACAGAAATCGGAAAACGCCGGAGAACCGGTGTATCAAGAAATTCTGGAACCCATTCGAAGCTCATTTATACCGTACTCGTACAACGAACATTTTAACGAAATTAAAAACGGACGCGGAAACGACCGCGGGCAAAATCAATAACCAGCAATTATGATCGGCGCGAATCCGTTGTCGTTTGTTCTCAAACAAAACCGTGCCTCCGTGCACGCGTTAAAAAAACTGCTATTTCGCGAACCTCGATACGGATTCATCGTAGCAGCTGTGTAGCAGTATCTCGGATTACATACTTCGGTACATTATGTATTTACGTGTACGCGCGGTGAACAAAGCAACCGAGAACCGATAATAGGAGAACCTAATTAAATGGCTCCGCGTCTACCCGAAGCCACTTGCCAGACGTCGAGGCTGGATTACGTATGCGCGAAAACTCGTGCTCGCGTTTTGTATGCACGGAGATCGGTGAGAGATTGCTTCGACGAGTCGTAGGAGCGGGGCGAGGAGATAAATCGTGAAACAAACAGAAATAAATGGTAAGAACTGTAGAAATGATGCATCGATTTCTCGCCCTTTCCCATGACACGAAACACCGTCGATTAAATAATAATCATCGAAACTTCCGAGGGCATTACCGTTCCCATTGCGATGGTTGTTTGAACATGATCGAAGCCAGCTAACGGCGAGTAAAACACCGCGACGAGGGGTCCGAGGGGGTCAAGGTGCGCATCACCGTCCATTGCGTCTCTCAGCGAATACGCAATTTCACAGGCCGGAGAGGGATGCAGATTACCGGCTGGTAAATGCACGATTATCCAACACGGCTTCGCAATAATGGAGGTGTGAACGATCGTAAGATATCATTTTCCTCCATTCGGCTGTAAGCGTCGCGACTCAGCACTGCGACGAGCCCCGAATAGAAACGGATTTACCATCATCGCACGTAGGTATACTATTAACGGTATCACGATCACATCGTGGCTCGAAGTGTCTCCGAGGATTCCATTGAATGTTTCGCTTCGTACTGAAATTAGTGAATGTAAATAGAGTGTACAGGCTTCCGAGTGTTGGACGAGCGTAGGAAGAGGAAGGGTGTAATTTATGACGATAACGGATCGGGTAAAGCGCGACAAAGTAACGATTCGCCTCTTGGCTGCCCCTCCCAAGTTTTTCGCGTTAGGCTGAAAAGCCGCGACGCGGATGAAAAAGCCGGCGGAGGGTGCAGGAACAACGCGCCGGTCCAGGGTAAACGTAGACACTTTGTTTGCATTGTTTCGGCTTGTTGGCTGACTCGCGGCCACTTGTATCCGCGCCCCCGGGGAACGCGCAATTTTCTCCCTTTTCCTTTTGGCTTCCTCGTCGCGGGGAACCCCGTAATCCTGCTCCGATCTTTTTCATTAACAACAACGTCAATTAAGCGGTCCCCGGAGACCCTGCGAAGGTGACAATTGGAAAAGTTGACGTTTACTTATTCGGAAACGCATTGATACAAATACCCAGACGTTTGGGCGTTAATTAATGAAACGATACTAAATGGTGTACGAGCATTTTGTGTCCCGGCCGCGAGACCGTCTCCGAGCGTATCTGTTCGTTACGTAATTGGAGCGAGCGCGTATAACGAAGTTTCGAGGCATTTTATCAGGTGTAACGCGACACATTCGAGGCTATCTCTGGAGTACGAGCGAGCCACTAAGGGTGGCAATACGAAAAGCGATTACGATCGAGGATTGAGTTTCGAGTACGTCTCGCCGATAAATATGATTGCACCGCCGTATCTCGTTATCCAACGGCGATAACACGGGACGCGACGCTTCCATTTTCTTTTCTTCCCCTTATCAGTTAAAAAAAATAGCTTAATGATTTTGTACGTTATATCGTTTAATTTCGATAAGCGATTATTAAAATGATTGCACGAGTGGAAGATGATCCTTCTAGATAATTCTGCTGAAGACTCTTGACTTTTGTACAAATCCTACGGACGAGAAAGGGTTGTGCAACTCGCGTCATTTGAAAATCATGCACGGTAGAGAACGTCGCTGCAACATCCTGTTACGTCATTGCCGCATTACTTGTGACTCGAATTCGTGCGGAATACAAATTCGTTCCGAGCCAGACGATCGGATCGAGATCGTTTGCAAAATCGCGATCGACCTTCGGTAGGTGCGAAAAGTAAACGTGTCCGCTAATAATTACTAATTGCTGAATACGTTATTACTGCTAACTATCATTGCGTCGAGTTTAAACGATTGTTTCAAGCAATCTTCGACTAATCTTTGATATGTACGTCACAGGATTAAAAAGAAGAGAGGCACGTCACGCGATTTACTTCCGTTACCAGTTTGTAAATTCCTGTTTTTACGATCGAATGTGCTGTGCATGGGCAGACGAATATTTACCGTGCGTAGTTGAAAGGCAAATTCGTAGATTATCTGATGGTTGTTAATTAGAACACACGTGTTGACGCTGCTATTATCATGGATTCTGAGATGAGTCTATTATTAAAAAACGTTATCAGTGCACGCTCTGTTCCTCTGAAAGCAAGTATTGTAAAGCCGAGTGAATACTCCAGCCTCAATAAAGCAGAGCGACGAATTATTCTACTTTTCGAAGCGTGAACGAATAAATGACTCCTGTAACACAACGCGATCATTTAAATTGCCTTAGGACGGTTCTCAAATAACTGTCAATCATTTATTTATATCGTTCTGAATCATACGAAAACTAGGAAATAATTTTAACGTTCAGATTTATTTTCGAGTATCGAACAATGGAAATCGAAGTAATTCCGAGCGAAGCGATTTGAGACGAGGTTTCAAGGACCACGGCTCGTCACGGTTGTGAGTCCGACAATGAGTAATTGCACTTCGTAGATGAGAACTGCGCGGTAGGCTTCCAACGGAAAGTAAATATCGGATCCATTTACACGCAGTCGTACACGCTAAACCTTATCGCCAGGCTCCTGTCAAATATTTGTCGAAAATATTTTAACATCAAATATTATGCAATTCCAATCAGCTATTCCTCACTCTAGCCGCAGCAAAATTTGAATTATGGACCTCTTAGATAATTTCCGAAACGCGATCTTAATCCCGTTAGATCTGGTATCCTTCGTTAATGCCAGATCGGGAAGAATCCGGTCTAATTTTTATTCACGTGCTAATCCGAGTAGAACGAAAAGAGGAAACAGTTGCAAGTGACTAGGAAATGAATGCGATTCACCGGATGAGATCATTCCTGACACAGCTTTGTTAATGAGCGCAAGGAATTGCGTCGAATTATGCGAATGGTATCACCGGTACATCCGACCAAGTATGTAAGATATCAAGTACTATTTACAATTAGATCTGTTTCAAAATAATTAAATGTCGGTAGAATGATTTCAATGCGAGGGATATTATAGTTATTTCATATTGCGTGTCTCTGTTTTGAATCAGTTTTATCGATCAGCTGTCGGTCAAGTCGACACCGGTTTGTGGTGGCCTCTGCCGGGTATAACTCGAAGCTACTTTCCCGTCGATTCAATACCCGGCAAGCTCGAGCCGCGCTTTTCATCTATAGACCTCACTGCTTCGAATTTAATAATCAATACATAACTAAAATCCTGTCTCAATGAATGTGTATATCATATATATATTTCGTTATGTATATGTAGTAAAATACGCAGTGACCCTGTAAATCTTAAAGAATTCTAATAAGAAATTGAAGGTTCTTAAGAATTATACTTAATAATCTGCAAAAATCGTATTTGACGATCTCGATGCGACGATCGAATTGCGAATCGCGAATCAACAACGTACTATTAATTGTAGCAGCATTGCGTAGATGTACCAAGCAGTCGCGAGCTAAATATCTAAAAGGAGATGACAAACAAGCAAAGTACTCCCAACAAGTGTTGGCCAACATGTATTTTTAAACTCGTGCAGCTTCATTGTTAGCCTCAATTATGAGACACGAGATTTTAACCTCTAACGCGTTCGTCATCGTCGAAACAATAACTCTGCTACGTTTCCCAATTCCAATCTTCACTTTAATTACTTGTAATAGTATCATTTTCAGTCTGAGAAAATTACAATCGCTCTTTAACGTTTGTAACAACTTCCAGAAGTTTCGAACTCACTACTACAAGCGTTAATGTCAAGGAGAGACTAAGAATACAATTCCACATAAATTATTAGGACGCGTTATAGTAGGCCTTTAGAAAATTTTCTTTGTAACAGACTGGTCTATTGGTAGAAGAGACTAAAATATTTACGCTGGCCAAGGTTAATCGCGAATGTGGATCTCATCCACGAATCGTCGACTCGTTACAACTTCTGGTAGTCTAATATAAACGCGATATCTCCTGTAACTCCCTGAATAGGAGAAACTGAACTGGGAATATTCTAATTGACACGAGACATTCCGGAAGTATTCTCGAGGGTTCAAAGACCTCGCCTTCGCCAGAAATGATTGCAGTTTATTGTGATTAACAGCGGCCTGATTAAGTGGTACACTCTATTCACGCGAACGCGATGTGTACACTATTAAAAGAAAGGGGATATCGTGTCAGAAAATCATTAGACTCGTTTTAGTCGAAGGAAACTTGGATAATTTTATCAAATCAACGTCATTCGGCTGAATCTAAATATACCGTCAACATTTTCATTGAAATTTTCTTGACCAAGTATGCTAAAGGTTTCCTTTATCCGATTACTCAAAGGAGACTGTGATTTTCATTCACCGTGAAATCGACAGGTAAAAGAGTTAAATATCACAAGTGCAACGCATCAGAGGAGATAACGAACGATCGATAGAGGCAATCTGTTAATCGGCAAGCTATATCCATATGATGTAATCTGGTAGATAAACGGAAAATAGGAAACTACCGATTAATTAATTAAAACAAGAAAAGTTCAAAGTTCTCGCGTTTGCATTTACACAGTAAAGTAATCAAAAATAGGAATAATTATTATTTTTTATTTATAAAGTTGACACGCGATTTAACGAGCGGTAGCAGTAGAAGCGGTAAGTACGTGTTGTGTCGCGAAGAATCGATCAGAGAGAAACATTGCCGGCAGACAGGCAATGCATTCCGGTCCTGTAATCGTATGCACGCGTTCCGTGTATGCATGCAAACGAACGTAGACGCACAGACGCGAACACGACGACGCGTTCCTTACACACGAAGCCCCGATCGGGAGACCGCCAACTATCAATTTCCGTTTTGAATTACCAAACGCCATAACGCATGCACGCGCCGCTCAAACGAATCTCCGGTCTTCTCTGGTCTAACGAGCCTCCTACTAAGAAACGCATCGATGCACTTTCCTTCCCTAATAACTCGCCTCCGTCTTCCTCTATCGCGATAAATCAACTTCGCACGTCCACGATTCCGAAACTGTTAACCTTCACCGTTTAAAGACGACGGACCGGTATGAATCGATCATTCTAAAAATGAAATTCGTAGAAATTCATCTCGTATTTTTCTGTGATTGAATTATAAACTTTTGTATTTCCGATTAATTTGTATATTCGTGGAACGCGAGATGCTCGGGACGTTCCATTGAATTCGTAAACGCGGCGAACCGAACGGTCGGCTTTAAATTTGCGGAGAAATTTGAGAATCACTGGGCATCCCTGGCCTTACGTAATCTTGCTGCACCCACACGTTTGGCTGTATGTACCACCGGTCCGCGACCGTAATCTGTCAATTTACTTTTGACAGTATATCCCCGCGCAAAGGAAATCCGATGGAGATTTACATATTCGATGCATTCTCGCACGGTCGAATTTTGATTAGATCGATTCGGGAAGAGAGATGATGGCTGGTAAATTGCGTAATGATCGTCAACGGAAATGCGTTTCAATCTTTTCTGAAATTGTTCGCCGGAAATTGAGCCGATCGATCCGCATTTGTTACAGTAATCACCGGCAACTATTATGCTAATGAAGAATCGATTCAATGGATGACGTATCTGCGTCGGATTGCTGGAAATATGATACATGAAATTGTGTAACATTGTATTAATGCGACGAGGAATACGCAGGAGGATAACTAAGTGAAATTTCGACGAAACCCANTATTATGCTAATGAAGAATCGATTCAATGGATGACGTATCTGCGTCGGATAGCTGGAAATATGATACATGAAATTGTGTAACGTTGTATTAATGCGACGAGGAATACGCAGGAGGATAACTAAGTGAAATTTCGACGAAACCCGTCGAGAGGAACTTGAAAACCGGTAACATTAATCTTGCTCAGGGTTATTGAAATCGATAACCGTTGAAAACGAATGTCTCGTGTGAAAAGAAGAACCACGAAGGTGTAATACGGTGCCAATGAAACCCTTCAAGTCAGATCGATAGCGAGAGCAGATAAAACGATGGTAAACATCGTCGTTGAAAATCATTAAACCTGACGAGTTAAACAATTTCGTGTGGCTGCGTTCAACCGAATTTCCGTCGAGCAAAATACCACGTAGCCTTGAAATATGAGTAGAGAAGTCGTCTCATGTTTTTTTACCGAGTCTCATTGGACACGTTCCGTCGTGAATTGTATGATATTTCTCATGGAACGGAGGTTAATGATTTCACATGATACGGAAGCAACTATCTCTGTATCACTGTAGGACGCGGACGCAGAATTGTTTCTGTTGATCTTTTTATTATTCCCTTAAAACTAATTATCAGGCAATTAGCTTGCCCGAGCGAAATAGATTAGCGGGCTAAGTCGAATAACGTTCCTCGTAAATTATGGGACTGCTACTTCCGCCATTTTAATCGTACGAAGATGTAACGATCCAAGGGATTTTATTACTGGATTCGATAACGTATAATCCAACATATAAAAAACACGTTATATCGATTCTACGTCTGAGTACATAAAAAGTTAATTAATGCTGCCAGTAGAAGCTGTTCTCTAAACACAGATCGTAGTTTAGATCGTTGATAAAAATTGCTGGTATCGACACCTGATCGATCTTATGCTAACCTAAAAGCCGATTCGGTAGCAGGACGCGGATTGCCGTTGAGATAACCGGTGATCATCCATACGCTGATTCATTTCTCGAATATTTGACGTAACTCTGTCGTTCGTAAAACTCTACGAACGAACGATCGAGTCGCTAGAATAAATTGTGCCAATCCACACGGTCATGATGTTCGAACGTTTACCGGTACTTTATACACGATAAGAAATACGCAGAAGGATAAGTGATTTGAGGTATTTTACAACACGGTTTCAATTTTGTGCAACACTTAAGTTGACGTTGAGCGGAATCCATGAAACATAATTGAATTACGATGCAATTTCGATACTAACAATCGGCTGAAGAGACGAAGAATGGTACGACCGGTGAGGTTCGATCTCCGATCGCGTGGATCGGGCACGGTCTTTGTGGCGCGTTTGTAAAACAATGCGAGAGCGGACGCGGGGATTCATGCGGGACGTATGGAAATATTTGACTTACCTCTTTGAGGATAGGAAGCAGTCGAAGGATGCGGTCTAGATTTTAGTCCTCGGGGCACGTCGTACGCAGACACGAGTCGGAAACGAAGTGGCGCGGAATCAACTCGCCTCGCGACAGCAGAGAACCTCTCCTCTACGCCTCGGCCAATCGCATCCCTCCTTTGTGTATCTCCCCTCCTGGCCCCGCCGGCCTCACCCAGGAACGGTTCGCGGTCCAGCCACGTTCCTCCGTTCCGTTGTTTCTACGAGGACCTCGCCGTCGGTTGCTACCTCGATTTTTTTCGTCCTAATTATCATCCTTCGTCCAATTCCTCTGGTAACAAACGAAAATCGTGGCTCCCTTTACCGCAGTGCTTCTCAATCTCCGCTAACGCGATTCTATCCTTCTAACATCAGGTTTAGCACTCCTACATGGATGGAAGCGAATGCCGGCTGTTTATGGCGAACATTTTTATGAAGGTACCAACGCGGACCGAGCGGAATCGTAAGGACGAGACGTAAGAAACATTATTGTCTAATTTATTGTAATACATGCATTTATGACCGAACTTTTGCCAGCGTGCAAAGCTGTAAAAGCCGTAGAACAAGTCGTAATTATTTTCGCGATCAGGGGGCAATGTATAGTGGATATATTTTCTAATCGACGCTGCGGCACAATATGGCCGATCGATAATCGATCTCGTTTAATTACACGATCGGCATGTTCAAGTCAACGTCCTCATAACAAAGGACCGACGTACATAGAAAGAAGATAACTATCCGATTGTTATCCACCGCGTTCAGCACAATAGGAAACTACTCCTGGCTGCTTTCGAAAGAGATCAAACAAGTCTTTTTAATTCAATCGCTAGTTGGACAACTACGATTTTTGCTAAGAGCTCGTCGAATCAAATGGCCGATCCGAGTCGTGACCGGGGAAATAATTGATTAACAAACCTGACCATGCCGGGCAAAGTAATTCATCTTCTACCTCCGTCTGTTCTCGATCTCATGAATCACCACTGCGAGACGTGGCTCTTTCACCGGTTCTCGCAAAAAACGAGCAACCGGCAGGTTCAGTGATCTGAAAGACGGTCGCGAGCAACTAAGCCGAGGGCATTCCTCAACGATCATAGATGATACNCGCGGACCGAGCGGAATCGTAAGGACGAGACGTAAGAAACATTATTGTCTAATTTATTGTAATACATGCATTTATGACCGAACTTTTGCCAGCGTGCAAAGCTGTAAAAGCCGTAGAACAAGTCGTAATTATTTTCGCGATCAGGGGGCAATGTATAGTGGATATATTTTCTAATCGACGCTGCGGCACAATATGGCCGATCGATAATCGATCTCGTTTAATTACACGATCGGCATGTTCAAGTCAACGTCCTCATAACAAAGGACCGACGTACATAGAAAGAAGATAACTATCCGATTGTTATCCACCGCGTTTAGCACAATAGGAAACTACTCCTGGCTGCTTTCGAAAGAGATCAAACAAGTCTTTTTAATTCAATCGCTAGTTGGACAACTACGATTTTTGTTGAGAGCTCGTCGAATCAAATGGCCGATCCGAGTCGTGACCGGGGAAATAATTGATTAACAAACCTGACCATGCCGGGCAAAGTAATTCATCTCCTACCTCCGTCTGTTCTCGATCTCATGAATCACCACTGCGAGACGTGGCTCTTTCACCGGTTCTCGCAAAAAACGAGCAACCGGCAGGTTCAGTGATCTGAAAGACGGTCGCGAGCAACTAAGCCGAGGGCATTCCTCAACGATCATAGATGATACAACCGCTTATCTCCAACCTTATTAAGCGCCTTTAATCAGACACTGTACGGGTGTAAATGTAACGATCTATAAATAACGGATGCCATACACTATGTCCACCTGAGCTTCCTCAGCCGATTATGACGTCGTGTTTGTCGACGGTGACACGACACATGGGCAAAAACGCGTAATCTCTCTTTCTCCCCCGGGCTGTCTGCGGACAGTTACTTAATTGTCCCGTCTCCCGAGACCTTAAAAATGACGTCACCTCCGAGCAACATCCTCAATCCCCTTACATATTCAATTACCCGTCTCGGGGAGCTCGCGTCATGCGATTCTCTTCCATACAATTTCATCCGAACACCGGTTCGACTGCTGTTTTAATAATTGGATGAATACGTATGCGAAACATCGATTTTTCGACGAGAATTCTCAGTTCCAGGCTCGGTACGAGATCTCATTCTACTTTCATGAGGAGCTTCAATGACTCCTACGCTTTTTTCAAGGGCTCCGTGCACGAGCTAGTCCGTTTCCTTGTTCCCCGGGTTCTCCAGGATATATAGGTCACGGAGCGTTTCCGGAGAACGGTGGAACTCCGGGAGTGTCGCCTGCTGGCCGTTACGAAATCAGCTGTGCGCCTGTCGGCGCTTGTTGTAGGTCGCGTTCGGAACACCCCCCGACACCCCGCTGTCGTCTATCTATCTCGCTCCGTCCAACGGGCCGGGGTGCCCGGGAGAGGGGATATTAAAGGTCGCCTCAACGCAGAGATCAATACAAAACCTACATACCTACCTTCCCTATCGGGCCAATGGGAATGCCCAAAATGATCCTTTTTCTTCAACTCATTAATTTACTTTCGTGCGCCAAACGTGTAATTTACTATAATTATAGAACACGCGATGCCACGTTTCTTAGAGGTTCAGCTCTCAGGATAGACAATGGGAAATCGATGAGAGTAAACGTCGATAATTAACGACTACATCTGCGCGGACAGTCGTTACCTGCACATCGCGGAAGATGCGTTAAAGAGGATTCGCCTGCTTAAAGGCGATAGCGTTGAGATTTTTCAAGGTCGACACGGCTTTTTTCAAACGGAGTCGTCGATATTACGGTCGCGTCGTATAAAGTCAGCGATAGCGGGCACACCGCGGAAACGTATTGTCGCTCGCAATCGATACGCATGAAAATCGATCGGTTTCAAGGAATTACTGCGTTCGAGGAGCACGTGGTAATCGGCGATGTCTGAGCCGTGGGCGTTTCCGGTTGAAATCGAGTAAAGGAGACAATACCGCCGTGGAGTTATTATTAAAAATGTTCGAAAAGTTCCCTCGAACGATTCGTGGGAAGGATTATGTAAGAGTTCGGGCTGGTCCGTTCGGCGGGGTTGACGAGAAAAGTTACGCGAACGGCCGGAGGGAAATTACTTTCCTCTTATTTTTGTCCCGAGAACTGTTTCATACCTTCTCCATTGAACCTCTTGGCGAACGTTGGCGGAGGGTTTGCCCAGCAAACTTTCAAATGGTTAATTGCTCGTCAAACACGGGACGAGAAAATTCTAGCCAACCCTGGGTTTTGAAGAACGACCTTGGTCAGAGTCTCACAATCGACTAAATATAATACTCGATGCAATGGTCTTGTGACATTACGTAAAACGGTAACAGTATTATACCGGCCTCGATTACTTGAATTATTAATATCCGCATTGAACACACATTACACGTTTTTTCAGAAACCCGATGCTCCCGTTTCCTTTTTCAACCGTTCAAGAATATCGCGACCGCTACGCAAACAGAGATCTATAGATCGCACACGGCTCGAGGATTCGTACCGCTCGCGAAGATCGCACGCACCGCCCGAGAGAATTGCCACTCGGGCCGGGAGTCGTAGAAACGACAGTTTAAATACCACAATAAACGCGGTAAAACGTTGATTTAGCCGGCTCGAAGCTGACAATTTTATCGCGTGACTGGTACCAAGTACGGCAAATATTTGCCGTCCACTACACTGACGCACCTATCGGCTGCTATTCTCGTGGGGAAAAATAACTGGAAAACCGAGCCGGCTCGTTTTACCTGAAACTTTCTCAAACGTTCACGACTAATTCCGTCGAATTCATAATTGATTTTCGACGATCGATCATTATTAACCCTGTTCTCAATGTCAATGTCCCGGGAATGATCGAACGCGTAATTTCGATGCTTGCCAGAACCACTGCCGATGGCCACCTTGCTTGTTTATTACATAATCTTGGCGGTCCTACTACGTCAGATATTCTTGCTTTCCGTGAAAACAGCCAGCCGTGCCAAGATCATCCGGCTGGCACCTCGAACGTGGAAAACATCCCGATTCTGTTTTCCTTTCGCCACGTTTCTCCGGTTTCCTCTCGATTAATTAGATCCTTTTTCAGAGACATTTTGCATTTTTCTATAGATTGGAATTGTGTCCTCTGAATATAAAGACACCTGCTACGTGATAGCATCGCTAGTCGTGGCTTCGTCTGATCAATTATCGTGAATATGTACGTACAGAAATCAAATAAGTATTTTCCCATAAACCCTTTCTCTTTATATAATAGTAAAATTTAATGAGAATTATCATAGCACTGACGCTGCAGAAATGAACTCTCCGATATTACGCGATATCGATGAAACGATCAAACTCGAAATGAATAGAGTTGAAGCGAGAATCGTGATGATTGGCACGTAAAACTTTCTGCGGTAATATCGCGATAACGTGGTTACGTAAAATGACTAACGGATTTTTATTGAACGTCAACGTTATGTCACACCGTCGCGTCAATAATTCGATGTACTAAAAAATTAAGGAAATAGCGTTTTTTAATGAAGAAACTTTCGTTGGTAAGTCGAACGTGAAATCTGAACGCGTTTCAGTGAACTCAATTGACGAGGCCGAGTTGATACGCGGCCAATGAAATTAGCCAGTGGAACAATTAAGCGCATCGTTCAACAAATCCTAAACAAGCTTGTCAGACAATGATGATGAATCATCGTCACTACTACTACTACTGCTAGTACTAACAATAAGAAAAATCTGTTAACGTTCCTTTCTAATTACGAAATGCGAATCACCTGTGCTAATCAACGACGTGAATTACGTGACTTGAAATTGATTGAGACTTTAATTATGTTACATCGAGATAGCGAAATTTAATTCTGGTAGTATCGGTCATCTGTTAAATTTCAATTTGATATCAGTGGCTCGATCGTACGAGGTTCGAGAATAATCGAGCGCATACGTGGTCGGTCCGTTATTTCACGCGGGAGTCTGCTATCTCTTACGCAAAATCGTAATTATCTAGCTATAGCCGGGCTTAAATTTAGCCAGGAATTTCGCTGACCCGCTGGGACGCAAAGACTGGAAGGCCCAGCCGCCGCTGGGACCGAAATATACCCTCGAATTCCCTTTTCCTCTTTGCTACGTTCACGTCTCTGTAAATCTTTGGTACAACCAACTGCATGATCCCGGTGTAACAGAAATATCTCGACGCTCTTCTTTGTCCACTTGTCGCTTCGCAGATGTATATTCCGTTAAATTAGAGAATTAATTAGGCAGAGGCTTAATACATTATCCGATAGAACGTTTCGCGTAGTATCACAATAATTCATGTACCAAGTGGTATTAGATTTACTCAGTGAATTTATTCTAAGTCTTCATAAAACCAAAATTCATTTTTTGATTGTCCATACAGGGCGGTGCAAATAGATAAGAAATAATGAAGGGATTAAAGAACGAACGATGGTCTGTGCTTGAATAGTAAGCTAGCCGAAACAGTTTGAAGCATTTGTGTCGCAAGGGATCTGGTATCTTGAGGGATCGGTCACCCATTGCGTCGGTGGCCGTGAAATCGACTACGTGGGCCATTCTAAAATCGTGCCAGGATTCCGCTGCCAAACTTAATTGGAGCTAACGTCCAGGCTGCCTACGCGAACCGCGAACGCGCGGATTTATCATTACCTTTTCCCTTCCTGTCTAACGAAATTTCGATACGGGGATAAGACGACGCGTTGACGCTTTGATGAGCGGCCAGAAAACGGGATACACATTACAAAGCGTTATTTCTGTGATTAGTCTAGTTGCATAATTCAACGTGTAATAATTTTAGTGTTATGATTTTCGTATAATCGTCGTTCACATTATGTGTTGATGCTCATCATAATAATTTATTGATAGCGATACTACCAATGATTTATTAATCTTAAAAATTTTGTTAAATTGCAGAGGAAGAGGTGTTACTCAACGCATTACGACAATGGAAAGTTACAATGTATTTGGCAGAATGTACCCAGACGGTACACGAAAACACATCTGTTTTTTAAGCTCGTTAATACCGCGGATCATGAGAAACGTAAATGTCTGCTCGGAGATCGATAAGAGATAATTTCTGCACATCGGCTTTTTATCATTTCATTTTTTATCGCTTGATAGCGTCTCGAAAGTTAGAACAAATATTTGTGGACTCGTGATAAAAGGTAGAAGTTTCGACGAGTTTTAAATTAGGAAGTTCGCGGAACTTCGGACGTCCAACACGTGCAGTCACTTTCTGTCACGTAATTCACGGCTCGACGATAATCATTTGTTAGTTTACAACTCGGTTATAGCTTCTGTTACGTCAATCGGGCGAGACACGCGGGAGACCTGATCGTTATTAAATTCAATCATTTTCGTGTCGCCAGGATTTTCGATGCGTTCGCCGCAGGCATTTTTATGACGCGAAACAGACTGCGTTCTTTTAAAAAAGGAAGGGAGACGAGTGGGATTAAAAGGTTTATTTTCTCTGCTCTTCGAGTGTTTACGCAACTCGTTCGAAGCCGAAAATAATCGGTGCCGCTCTTTTTATTACACCCGCGAGCACTTTTACTCTCCCGATCGTAAATCCGAGTTTTATCACGACCTTGCTCGCGGCGCGCCAAAATCCCGACGTCACGTGCTGCCCGATCTGGTGCGGGATCTCGTGTTTATAAACGCTTAATTATCCGGAGCCAAGCTTTTTCGTCGCGGCTATTGCGATACACGCTCGTGGAACCGGCTAAACTATGCGATCTATTTTCGAGCTTGAGGATTCGCTGTTGTCGGGCGGACGCGCGGCTTCATCTTCCTCTCGCGGTTCGAAGAAAGTCTATTTTCCCACCCGCGACTTCATTCATCTATTTTTAGATCCCACCGCCTAACCGATGACAAAGAAATGTTTGACCTTGCTTCTTGACTGTCATAGGATTTTGTCCTGGACGGCATAGAAGAACTTTTACTATTTATTCTATTAAACAATGATCACATTTTTTCAATTGATTTGTACTTCGTAATTATATCTGTAGTCTTGTAGTTTGATTGAAATGATTTGAGATAGCGAGGCGAATGTTCCTCTGGTTATGGGCAGTTCTCAAACGAAATGATTAATCGCGTTATTCAATTGAGTGCATTGATGCAATTTTTCAAACGAGCTCCGCGCAGTCTTCGCGAGTCGAGGAACTTCATTGCTATCACCGGCTTCGAGAGATGTCTCTACCGACCGTTTTATTCCGTCGGAGACGGTAACGCAGAACTCTTCGGTAAACGAGATCGAAAAAATAAATTTTTTTATGCTCAACTCGTTAAATATTGAATTTAGAAGAAAAATGCATAGTACCCCTCTTATAAAGGACGTCAGTGCCTACAACTTCTGTATAAAAGTTTCTTCGCTGCTGTCAATAATTAATAAATAACTAAATTATTTATTGCGAAAAATGTTTCAGATAAAAATCGTGGCTTTAGATGCTAAGTACAAAAATGGTCCTAAGCAATGTTCTTCTGTCTCCACTGAAAAGAACGATTGCCGATTGTGTTTCGAGCCCCATTGGCTGTCCCATCGATTACACGGGCACAGCTACTCTTGAGTAATATCTCCTCGGCGTTCAGACGAAAAGAATCCTGGGGAACAGCCCGAGGTTCTATTATGAGTCTGTGAAAATTCCACGGATATCGTTCCCTCTTTGAAATCGAATTGACAATTAAGTATTTAGGGTGGCTGCGGGTCGCGTGTCAGGAAGAGTCATCTTCGCCAGCATGATCGTACGTGAAAACATATGGTTTCTACATGCTATCTCGGTGGGGGCCCTCGAAGACACTCGAGGAAACAATTTTCTGCCAAGCATTCGATTATTCTACAGGAATTCAGTAAGCCTTACATTTCCAAATTCTGATTCCAGCGCAATGCCTTGTCTAATAAATAATAGAATCATGAACTTCATGCATTTATAGGAAAATTGAACTTGCAGTATAATTCCTCGACGCAATTAAATTAATTTCTTACTTTCCAATCAACTTTTTGCGAAACTTGTAATCGATCACGTTACGTTAATTGCGCGTGTTGTCTGACTCCAATATAATCTTTAATATCAGTACTCTTGCTACTAATCCGATATTGGCGCACAATGCGTGAACATCGCTATCAAATTTATAACGCAGACAGAGTTGTACCCTGTACCGTTTGGGAACTGATCCCGCGAGTAGATTAGCCGCGGCATCGATGCTATAATGCCAGAATTCTGGATATGGGCGCAGTTTTTCATTCGTGCACCCATTCGTCCCGTGTAATCAGATCTAAGGAAGAACTCCTCGTAAATTCCCACCCGCAGTCCTATATTATTGTATTATACCACATAAGCGAACGGTCTTATGCGGGATGATATAGGCCGCGTTTTTAGCCCCCTCTAACAATATCGGAAGCCGAATTTCTCGTTCTCACGGAATATGGGGGTATATACACGCGACTAATTGCTCGCCAATGGATTGGCTTTTCATCTCGAAGGATTCCGAGGGAACTCCGACCCGGTTTCGCGTGAGAAACTGATTTCAAGCTTTGGTTACGCTGCTCAAAAGATTGACCAATGTAATCGGTTCAGTTTATTACGCCTTTAATGACCGATTTATTTTATGTATTTACTTATTGACGAAGTTTAAGAGAAATCTGATAGACAACCGTAACCGCGTGATCACAGCTATATTGAAAGTTTAATTTCTGAATAGATATCGAGGTGTCATTGCAAAGTACATTTTGTACGCGTNACCGTTTGGGAACTGATCCCGCGAGTAGATTAGCCGCGGCATCGATGCTATAATGCCAGAATTCTGGATATGGGCGCAGTTTTTCATTCGTGCACCCATTCGTCCCGTGTAATCAGATCTAAGGAAGAACTCCTCGTAAATTCCCACCCGCAGTCCTATATTATTGTATTATACCACATAAGCGAACGGTCTTATGCGGGATGATATAGGCCGCGTTTTTAGCCCCCTCTAACAATATCGGAAGCCGAATTTCTCGTTCTCACGGAATATGGGGGTATATACACGCGACTAATTGCTCGCCAATGGATTGGCTTTTCATCTCGAAGGATTCCGAGGGAACTCCGACCCGGTTTCGCGTGAGAAACTGATTTCAAGCTTTGGTTACGCTGCTCAAAAGATTGACCAATGTAATCGGTTCAGTTTATTACGCCTTTAATGACCGATTTATTTTATGTATTTATATTTACTTATTGACGAAGTTTAAGAGAAATCTGACAGACAACTGTAACCGCGTGATCACAGCTATATTGAAAGTTTCATTTCTGAGTAGATATCGAGGTGTCATTGCAAAGTACATTTTGTACGCGTATATTGGATACAGCGACGGATATAACTACGACTGCTTAATAAGGATGCGACGTCATCGGACTGCGACACATTCTACATTTTCTTCGTTGAAATCTCGAGAACAATTAATTATCATCAACATCGCAGACAAATTTTAATGACCAAGCCGCCGCTAATTAGAACGACAGATTTTTCTTCGTTAAAATATATTCACGACGTCGCGATAAAATATTTTCTAATTCTATTCTCATCGATTCTGCGGAGATCGGAAGACTTCTGTTCCACAGGTGTCCGGGAAACAAATGCACCTGTTGCACGAAATCCACGTGTGTACCCATTCTAACTACCCTGAAAAGGAGAATTCACCGAATCGAGCCTCAGGTAGAATCGAGGGTTCGCCCATTGAATGGACAGTATCAAAAATTTCCTTTTATACCCCTGGTCGACCGGCATCGACGGTGTTCCACCTACAAAAGTATAGTTGACCATCTTCGTACGCTCTGACGCGTGAAATGTACCAGCATGATATAAAATGACTAATGCCGATGATGCGCCAGTCAGTACTGGCATGGGGGTGAAAAAAAAAAGAGAGAAACAGTTTATTGTGATCTCGATCGAGAATCTTGCGACGCTCATGTGGGCACGTTAATTCCGCAGTTGTTATAATCGTCTCCCCTGGCCGTCTGCTGCTGCAATTTGTTTCGGGGGTGGTTTCTATTGTCTTCGTGAAACGGCGAATCCATGGCTGCCCTTCGAGGATGGAAATATGCCTTGACAAATGTTTTGTAAGTAATTTCAATAATTTAACGAAAAATTGATCGGATAATTCGAACTATTTTATGGTGTTTGTTGAACACGTGCAATTTTTGTACGTTCAATTTTTCTATTAAATGTTTAGCGCTTTTGGAATGAAATTCGATGATCGGTATCGTCGGAGCATTTCGAGATGCTGGGACTGTACCACGGAGGAAGTTCCTGAGAATAGCGCGATATCAGCGCGAGGATAGCAAAACGCGAGCATGGCCGGCGAACAGAGAGCGGAGGTTCCCCGTCGCCTTCGCGCAATTACGTCCAATTGAACTAATTCAGTCCAATTGACGTTAACAGGCTCAATTGGTCGGCCCTGTCAGCCCGGCCACACGGCAATACTATCCGGTCGGCATACCTACGACGTAAAAAAAAGCGGCTCGCGTGCAAAAAGTCTCTCGGGTTCTACCCTTTCGTCGCCCCCCCGTCTCTGGCCAATCTAAATTTACTCCTCGATGAGAACTTCTTTCCCTTCTGTCTGGCTCCAGCAACGATGCGCAAACAACTGTTTATAATTTCTATGTGAAAAATATTGTGAAATTCCAAAACGGTTTAATCCTGAACATAAAATAATCATACAACGAAGCATGAGGCTGGCTTATCCCGTGATATGTTCATTTCTTATTCTCAGAGTCGATGTTTAAACATCTATTATTTTATAACGCACCGTTTGAGAGATTTAATTTATAAAGTGGAAAGGAGGAAAGTGTCGTAGGGTCGGAAAATGAAATAAAACATATTGGAAGGTAGTAATCGAGGTCGTGATATGGTCGAAGAGTAGGTGGAGCCAAGAAACTCCTTCTATTCCGATGGTAGTGGGAGCTGAACGTATCGTGTCCACTTCGTACTCATTATTCCATCAGGTCTCTTCTGGGGGAAACCTGAAGCTACTGGTGGGAGATAAACCTCTTCTGCCTTCTCTTTCTTTCACCCCCACTTACATCTCTCACGGTGTCGAATCTCCGGAGATACGAAAGACTCTCATATTATTTATGCATTGCAAAGGTTTTTTATTACTGACGGAACACTTGACATTTTTTAAAATCGACGAATCGGTAATACAAGAATTAAGAACTTTATTCAAATCGTGCTTCGCATGGAATCCCGACACTCGTTGTCTATCTTAAAGTCAATCACAAAATACGATCCCCACTGAAGGACGTCTCACGCGTCTCCCGAACTTCGTGCCACGAGTAAAACCGCCTGAGCGTCAAGTGCACTGCATAATCCACAGCGGGAACGGCGAACGTCACCGCGAACCGGAAGTCGTCCACCGGTTCGTACGCGGCGCGCGGCTAGCTGTCACTTTCACCGGGAGCACGTGTTTCCTGTCCTGCGTTCGGTCGGAATCGGGCGACATCGCCGGCCTCGCGTTCACCAGGAATCCAGCATTTCCCCGAAGAGTCCGACTTCCGGGTGTGACCGTAGCAGTTTGACGGGCGATCGACGACTGAAAACCGGACGGTGTTTTCGCGGAAGGAACGGGGGTCGAAAAAAGAAAGTCGTGCAGAGGGTCAGTACAGGAGGCGACCCGTTACTGCAGCCAGGCACCACCGGACCTTCACTTATATCGTCTCTCGGCTAATAACGCTAGTAATGTGATATGATTAGCTTAGTTGAGTTCAGTTTAGTTCGTATTCGTTCAATTTAGTGGTTCGCCAGCAAAATCACATCGAGTTAAACCCATTTAGGCCAGTTAAGTTACCGACTTCTCGCTCTTGCGCGATAGCCGTCATCCTCCCGGCAAAACGGCGTCTCCTGCGTCCGCGGATATCCTGCGGCCCGCATTCGATCACCCTTACCGGCCGTCCAACGCCGAGCCACCGGGAAACCGGCCTCCCATTCATTCCGATGATCTCCGTCCAATATTCATTACCGCGGTTCTTCCTCTTTACGTCGAAACTCGCTTCCCATTTCTATGTAGCCCGTAGCCGAGCGTCGCGATCTTTTCGCACCTTCGGAATCCAATCGAAGGCACTTGTTTCTTCGTTTATATTGATTCACTCCGACCAGTGACCCGCTGTTCACCGGTCGATTCACACGAGTCTGGCGAACAGTCGCATGGACCGGTCGAAACCGGTGTCGAGGCCGTGTGGTTCCTGTGTCGAACGGGAAATACTTACGGATCCGCACGGTCCCGGTGGGGTAGGAAGTGAAGGAGAGCGTGCCCGGTCCCGGAGACCGAGAGTGCAATTAAATCACCGCGTGACAGGCGCGCACGAGCGCGCGCTAATTACCGCCGATGAAATTAGCAGTTAATGTACGCGTGTACACACGGAATGGGGGTAGTTTGATTGGGCCAATTCGAGGCAATTCCTGGCGATTGCTGGTTTCATTGAGCCTGCGCTTAAGAGCTCAGTGCCACGCTGCCGGCCAACGGACATGGATCTCTTCGAAAGTATAGGTACTTTTACCTTTCTACCCTCGCGGATCGATCGCCGATCTTCGGTCCGGCTGACACCGGACCTGTTCGAAGCTTTGAACGTTCAGTGGTGCGACGAGAGAATCGCGCGGTCTCGGACAAGGTTGACCGCGAGCTTCGTCATCTTCGGAAGTCAAAGTTCAAGGACTGCTGGTCAAGAGACATGTGACAGAATCGTTGATACGGTTTGGTGCAGCGCAACCGGGACTGTCAAGTGAAGTGGTGACCTTCGCTAGTGTCTGACATTTGGAGTTATCGTGGATCTAGACTTCTTTGGATTAAACTGTGTTAAGACCGTAAGTACTTTTAATACCGAGCTTGAATTCTCTACGACAAGCGAGAGATTTCCCTCGAAATCGTGAGATATAATATTTATACGAAAAATGCAATGAGCCTCGTGATAGATTTTGAACCGTGACCTCCTGATAGGGGTCAAGCGCGAGTTCATAGTCGGAGTGGAAGTCTCCGATGCAGAATTTTCCCATCGCGGTTTGTCGTGCGCAACCCGGGTTGCTCCGATTCCCACACGCCCCTCCAGCCGTCCCGACACCGTCGCCTAAACGCACCGCGGAATCTCCGGTTCTCCAGCCTCTTCATCCGGGGGCGGCGCAACGACGTTGAGGTACCGAGCGAAAAGAGACATCGTCGTCGAGAGACGTCCTAGGAGAGACATCGACGACACGCACACCTCGTACAGATAGAAATGAGAGGAAAACGGAAGACGAACGACGGGGAAAAGAGAAGGAAAGCTGGGGTACTCACCCCGTGGTACCACGGCGTGGGCACGGGGAGAAGAATGGAGGAAAGGGAGAAAGAAGTGAAAGAGAACCCTGGGGGAGGGAGGCGATGATCGCGCGAGGGGGATAAAAACTAGGGACGGAGAGATACGACGGTGGACGAAATGGAAAGGGAGAGAAAGAGGAAGAAACACTGGGAGGCAGTGTAGTACCGCGCCCGCATAAAACGGTCGTCCTCTCCTGGAGCATTAACGACGCAGCCGATGCCACTGGATTGGCTGGTTTCTATGTGTGGGGGCGGACTGGCCGACAACCCGTTGAAAATATAAGCGTGTGTGAGTGTCGGTTGATTAGCCAGAGTCAGAACGGATCGTCGCTGGTGCGACAGTGTCCGGTTAGCTCTTGTTGTTTCGCGAGATCGACCTTTCATCCGAGGCCCGCCGCGAGCAAGACGTATACCGAGAAGACTCGAGCCGCCGAGGAGATTTCCGAATTTTTAATATCCACCGCCCAGTTTCNGGACCTGTTCGAAGCTTTGAACGTTCAGTGGTGCGACGAGAGAATCGCGCGGTCTCGGACAAGGTTGACCGCGAGCTTCGTCATCTTCGGAAGTCAAAGTTCAAGGACTGCTGGTCAAGAGACATGTGACAGAATCGTTGATACGGTTTGGTGCAGCGCAACCGGGACTGTCAAGTGAAGTGGTGACCTTCGCTAGTGTCTGACATTTGGAGTTATCGTGGATCTAGACTTCTTTGGATTAAACTGTGTTAAGACCGTAAGTACTTTTAATACCGAGCTTGAATTCTCTACGACAAGCGAGAGATTTCCCTCGAAATCGTGAGATATAATATTTATACGAAAAATGCAATGAGCCTCGTGATAGATTTTGAACCGTGACCTCCTGATAGGGGTCAAGCGCGAGTTCATAGTCGGAGTGGAAGTCTCCGATGCAGAATTTTCCCATCGCGGTTTGTCGTGCGCAACCCGGGTTGCTCCGATTCCCACACGCCCCTCCAGCCGTCCCGACACCGTCGCCTAAACGCACCGCGGAATCTCCGGTTCTCCAGCCTCTTCATCCGGGGGCGGCGCAACGACGTTGAGGTACCGAGCGAAAAGAGACATCGTCGTCGAGAGACGTCCTAGGAGAGACATCGACGACACGCACACCTCGTACAGATAGAAATGAGAGGAAAACGGAAGACGAACGACGGGGAAAAGAGAAGGAAAGCTGGGGTACTCACCCCGTGGTACCACGGCGTGGGCACGGGGAGAAGAATGGAGGAAAGGGAGAAAGAAGTGAAAGAGAACCCTGGGGGAGGGAGGCGATGATCGCGCGAGGGGGATAAAAACTAGGGACGGAGAGATACGACGGTGGACGAAATGGAAAGGGAGAGAAAGAGGAAGAAACACTGGGAGGCAGTGTAGTACCGCGCCCGCATAAAACGGTCGTCCTCTCCTGGAGCATTAACGACGCAGCCGATGCCACTGGATTGGCTGGTTTCTATGTGTGGGGGCGGACTGGCCGACAACCCGTTGAAAATATAAGCGTGTGTGAGTGTCGGTTGATTAGCCAGAGTCAGAACGGATCGTCGCTGGTGCGACAGTGTCCGGTTAGCTCTTGTTGTTTCGCGAGATCGACCTTTCATCCGAGGCCCGCCGCGAGCAAGACGTATACCGAGAAGACTCGAGCCGCCGAGGAGATTTCCGAATTTTTAATATCCACCGCCCAGTTTCGAGTCGTCCCGATCGAGCGGCGGAGGGTCGCCGGTCCCGCCGATTTCCGTCCCGGTCAAATCTGTGTACATCGACGACACGATGCTGGCTCGCTTCGTTAGCCCGGACTAATCAAAATTAATCATAACCCGGGCAACAATTGATCGCAATTGGCTCGGATTCCATTACGGAGGACGCGCGAACGCGACCACCGTTCTGAGCACTGCGCGCCTTTCTGCATAATTGGCGGAGATTAACGAGAACTCGAGGAATCGGTGGAAGTGATTGGAAACTTGTTGCTTCGAGGATCCGAACGAAATTCAACGTCCGACTTTCAATTGTCGATTAAAGGACGAGGATGAGCCACCGGACGAGAAGAGGGAATAGAAATTAATAGAAGAAACCGAAACTTGGATTTATCGGAGGAGATTCAACTTGAAGCATTGAGAAGTTAATAACACGTGCTTCTGAATTAAAGTGAAGTGCAACGGACTTCGAGTAAATTCCCGAGTTCGGAAAAATGGACGGAGGTCCCTTCGATGATCCGATTTTCTCCGACTTCGGCGGTCGAGGCGGTTCCGGGGTTCACAGTATTCAAGTGATGCTGGGTCTTCACGGCGGACACCATGGCGGCGACCTAATACCCACCGGAGGCCACCTTCACAAATTGGACTCTTCCAACAGCCCGCCGCCGCACCATCAGACGTCCCATCATCATTTGCAACAGCAACAGCAGCAGAAGGAGCTGAAGGAGTTAGAACTGGCCGGGATGTACGCGCCGCTCCCGCAGACGCAGGACGTCACCACTTCGACGTCCACCGCCGCGACGCCGACTTCGACGACGCTGCAGCAAGGCCTGCAACTCGGGAATCCCCTGAAGAGGAAGCCGGAGGACCCGATGAACACCCTTGCCCCCGGTTATTTTCCTTACGATCTCTGTACTTCGTCTCTTTAACGAAAGATTAGATTGCTAGAGCGTTGATTTGTTCCACAGTGAGCAGCGAGGCGCAGCCGGCGAAGAAAGACTCGAAGAAGAAGACTGACAACAACGGAATCAAGAAGAAGAAGACTAGAACGACGTTCACGGCTTATCAGTTGGAAGAATTGGAGAGGGCCTTCGAGCGTGCACCGTACCCGGACGTGTTCGCGCGAGAGGAGCTCGCTCTCAAGCTCGCGCTCTCCGAGTCGAGGGTTCAAGTCTGGTTCCAGAATCGGCGCGCGAAATGGCGTAAGAGAGAGCCGCCGCGTAAGACCGCTGGGTACATGGCCGCTGGCTCCGCGAGTCCGGGTTTATCCGGTAAGTTCTCAAAGTTTTATCGAACCTCGTATCATTTGATTAAATGTAATTGTTTTCACCAGGATCTTTCACCTCTCTCAACAATACTTTGAACCCGTTCGCTTCCCCGACGACCGCGACGGCGCCGCCGGACGCCTGGGCGTATTCACCGGCGTACGACCTGGCACCGCATCTGAATCTCCTCAGCCCGTCGAATTCGCCGTATTCCACGTCCTTCGGCGGGCCCAGTAACAACGGGACGGCGTATTCGTACGCGACCATGCTCCCTCAGCACGACACCTCGTTGTTCTCCACGCCCTCGGGGAACACGATGCGCGTTCACCAGGACTACATGAACGCCAGCAACAGCCCGCCGCCGCCTCTGACTCGCAACGATTACCAGACCATGGTGACCACCCACTCGCCGCCTACGCATCTGGCCAACTCGATGTCCGAGGAGGAGCACCAGCAGAACAAGCAGCTGGATTATGTCAGTGGCCTCAGCCCGGCGGACAAATACCAGCACGAGCAACAGGATTACGGGCAGCAGCAGCAGCAACAGCAGCAGCAGCAGCAGGACCAGAAGCAGGAGTACGGGATGCACTCGCCGCAGGGACGGCAAGGGATGAAGGATCAAGTCATGGTGAAGACCGAGCCGAACAGTCAGCAGAATTACGTACAGTTGCCTCCTTTTCTGAACTGACTCGAAACCTCAGGTCTAGGCTCGCTGTAGAGCGCCTGCCGGTTCCGATTTGGGAGTTTCAGGGTCGATGACGAGCTCTCGGGTTTCGTTCTAGTTTCCCTCGGAAACGATTTCTTGGGTTTCGTAATGCAACGGTGTCTCGGGGTCGAGGAGCTGTAGTTTCGGTAGCTCGAAAGTAGAAGATCGAGAAAGTTGTGTAAGGGAATTTTTAAACGTTTTTTTATTTATGAAACATTCTTTCTTGTATCATATACTTGATTGGGACATTTTTTAAACCGCGTGTAATTAAGAGTGTAATAATTATTAACGATACTTAGGAAACTCTAGAAGGAAGCGTATTTTTTTTATGATAAAAGTAGGTTTAAGGAATAGATTTTTAGGGAGCAATTAATTGAACGAGTGCATTCCAGTGCCTTAAAAGTGTGTCGTACTCTATATCGTAATTATACGTGTATGAAAATATGTATGAAGCGTAAGGTATGCCGTTTTTCAATTTGTAAAATTTCTTATGCAAATCATGTCGCGTCGCGTGTATATTTTATATCCCGCTCTTCTGTTCGTGATGTTCCCGATTAAAACATGAGAATATGCAATCGACGAGAACTGTGCCTTCGAATAAACGACGTCTCTCGAAACGTGGCAGCGTCTATTATAATCTTGTACGTTAATATACGATTTGTAAGCGAAAGTGATTTTGAATAAATCATCAGAAAATATTTGTGTAGATTAATAAATAACCGGAGAATATCAACAGTTTATTGTAGCAAAATATATACAATTTTCTGTGTACGCTCAACGCGATCGCAGTAGATATTCGAGCCACGCCGCGCCACTCAAATTTAGCATTTCGTTCTCGTTCTCTTTTATATATTTCACGAGACCGTCGGATTCGTTCGGTTTTATGTCCTCGAACAGATGCGGACTCAAGTCGGACGTCTCATTATGCATCGCTTGCCAAACCGCGTCACCGGTAAAATGATATTTCTTCTCTAGCTTGTACAAGCATACTGCCAAGTACTGCGTGGGAGTGAAATGATATCCCTTTTGCGGGGAATAATCCTCGTATACCGAATTCAGTACTTCGACAACTTTGGGCCTAAGAATTTAACAAAAATAAAGAGTAGATTATTTCCGAAATTCTCGAAAACCCGTTCGATCGTCAGGTTCTCGCACAGCTCTGTCATTACTAGATTTAAAAATTGTTTTTACCGTGGATAGAGTATTATATGTATATTCATGCATATATCCTCGACCGTAAAGTTCTTCTTTAAAAATCGTAACATATGATCGATGTGCATCAAAGGAATATTTTTCCAATAAGGATGCCTTTCAATAGAATGTATCAAGTAGACTTTGTCCTCTCCCAATTCTTTTCGTAAAACGTAGAGGAGAAACTTCCTTACAGCCGTGTGATGGATCTCGCCTTCCACGAACCTAAACCACGTCGGTATTAATTAATTCCGTTTATTAAAAATCCTTGAGATACTTACCTCAGGAAGAATTTCTTTTCCGCCAGATACGTATTGACATTCGCATTGCTGATGTAGCTCAACGGCCTGAGGTAATTCACGCGATTCGAGACTAACTTGTAATAATATATCATGCACAGTATACGTGAATGCTTCATCCACAGGGCTAACTCGAATTGATTCGCGATTTGCATGTATCTCTCGAGGAACGTTCCTTTATTCATGCCCAGAACTCGTGTGTAGGTAATTATCGTGTGATCAGGCACGCCTAATATTTTGCACAGTTGCAGCAACTCTTTCACTTTCTTCGGCTCGTAAAACAGAATACGGGGGTGTCGTTTTATCACGTCGATCATGTTTCTGCCGCTTATCCGAACGGATTTTAACTCGGACAAGAAGTCCTCGACATTATCTGGGTCCAAATGCAAGAGGTAAGGATTCTCTTTTAACTGGAGAAACAAGAAGACATTATACGTTTATTAGTCGTGTTTAGACGTTACCCCACAGCCATACGTACAAATGTGTCGTCGACTTTACACTTGGACTTCAGTATCTTCAGCAATCTGGACAGCTCCGAGAAGCTCAGATATTTCATTCTTTTATTTTTATAAAACATGTGATCACACAGTTTTAGATGATATATCTTGTAGTGTACCATACAGGTTGCATAGTAGTCGCTCGTTCTCATGCTCGGATTCAACTTTTTTACATCTATGTTAATTTTATCTATCTGTACACCTATATTACTGAACATAGTTTCAAAATAATTCTCTTTAGCTGGAATTTTGTGGGCTTGCATGAACTTGGTGACCGACTTGCGCATAGATGCTGGAAATCTGAAACGCACAGTAATGCCGATTAATATAGGGTGTATCAATGAACAAGTGAACAGACGTACCGGAAAATATGATGCAAATCTACAGACTCCACTCCCATTTCCTTAAGTATAGAAATCCGATTCTTCATCACCATAGGTTGGATCATCAAACAGTGAGCCAGATATTCAATTTTTTCTAAGTTAACTTGCATATTCTTAAAACAAAACAACAGAGAGATGATATATACGTACCATACATAAAACAGTAAATAAAATTAAGAATCGTACTTACTTGCATTATTGCACAATTCTGAATTAGCTGTTTTGTCGGTATTTTCGTTATAATGCTGTCTGCTTTAATTTTACTCAGTTTTTCGATTGCCTTCTGATCGATTTGTAAATGTGTTGTCAGTATGTTATGAACATCTTCTTTAGTAGAGAAGAACGAAACCGATTTTCTGCGACACATCGTGATGATTTTTGTTACAAACGGTTGCCTAAGCATTTTTCTTATTCATTTAATTCACACCGAAGGAACAGATGAGAGATGAACGAATTAGGTTGGACCACGGTCACATATATGAAACGAATTATACTTAATAATCACGAAAACGATAGTTAAAATAATACATTAGTACAACTAATACATTAGTACAACTAATTTGTTCTATCCGATATCACGTAATTGCAGGAAAAGCTGTTAAATATTTCTTGTTGTACATTATAACTTCTGCTAGAGTTTACATACAGATCGGCAGTGAATGCAGAAGAGTCAGCTGACATACATACATAATACATATATATATGTATATAAAAAGTGAGGGGATCTATAAGATTTTCTTTCAGTAAAGTAGAATTGCACGATTATTATTTCAGAGATTTATTTAAAATACACAACGTAAAATACAACGATAATACGTTTATTAATTTTAAATATAAGAAAAGGATCGACGCCTATGTTAAGGAGTATAATTAAAATGGGTTCCAAATGTTACGTGACGGGATTTAAATCCCAGCATAAGAAAGTTTAGATCTCCGATGGTTTAATGCGTAAAATGACAGGAACACTAGTACAAGGTAGAATAGCTAGTTCTGTAACGACAGCCGTCACCAAGTCGGCTGGTGTAACGTCGTACGTGATGTTCAAAAGGTTCAACGACTTTCTAGTCTTCCAATTCGCCAATAAGGATTTTTTTGTGCCGCTGCCACTATCTCGGGCAAGTTCGTCCGCGTTACCTGAGAACCAGAAATCAATCGAGAAACGAAAACAAAAGACGATATTGAACAATGTATAAGCGTGTTCTCACCTAATTCGTTATACACGATAGAATCCGTCTGTACTCGCTCGCAAGATTTATGAGTCTCGCAAGCGACTAACACTGGAATATTAAAAGCTCTTGCCATTAGGGCAACTTGAGCAGTGCCGACCCTTGACATCACCGCGCCGTTCGCTAATATTGCATGAGCACCAAGGAACACCTTACTCACCTGTTCGAAAATTCCGTTACTACCGATAATCTTAAAAAGTTACGTGTGAGATAAAAGAAAATCGACTATGCTTACTTCAGGCATCACGTAACTTAAAGCATTAATTAAAATATAAGAACATTCGAGCCCGTTTTTCGCTAGTCGCCTGAGCTGCTCCTTTCCCTCTAGCCATGGTCTACCATCCACGACGATAACGCGAAACTGTTTACCGGCTTTGTGTGCATCGTAGAGTATTTTATATATCAAAGATGAACTAAACCCAATATCAGCTTTTTTATCATACGGAAGAGATATGGAGATTCTTTTTCAAATAATTGAATACTCACTAGCCATAAGTCAGAATAACATCTCCGTTAGAAATCTTCGTTTCTATAGTTATCGATATTGACTTGTCGGCGAGTTGAATTTGCTCGCGAATGTAAGTATCGATCGCATTGCAAAGTTTGCTCTTTGCCTGAAATTTCCGATTTTAAATCTCTTGCAAAAGAATCAAATTGAAAAAGTAGCTACTCACATCTGAGTCGGATAACGCTGGAGGCAACTGGGTCATTTGCCACTTCAAATGCCTCAACGCGTTCTGCATGGAAACAGCTAAAGGCCTACAGTGATGCAAATAATCGACAGATTTTTTCAAACTCGCCTCGAGACCTCTGATAAAATCGGCCTGCGACGGTCTCTCGAAATCTTGAATCAGCTGTTTGACAGACGCTAAAAACGCGACGCACCTCGCATTACTGCCAGCGATCACTTTGCTGGCGTACTGCGTTCCTAATCTAATTATTGCCGGGTGAATGTTCGAATTGACGAGGAGAACATCGACGGTCGCCTTCTCTCTTTCGTGATACAAATGTTTGAACAGATTTATTTCGTGCACGTTATCCTTGCCATTTTTCTGTACGATTTTCTTAGGCGTGCTGATCTTATTTACCGCTTCGGCCGGAGGAGTTTGTTGTGTCACAGGTTTAGCGGTACTAGGTTTAGGTTCTTCCTTGCTTTTAAGTTTACTCTTGTCTACCGACGAACCCTGCTGCTTAGCTGCCCTTTGCGCTTCCTGCTTCGCTCTCCTCTCAGCTCGCAACTCCGCTTTACTCTTCTTCTCACTATCAGCTTCTGGTTTTTCCGGATCGCTTTTCGTACACGCGTTCGCTACTTTATTAACTACGGGCTTATTAGAAGTTTGAACATTTTCTTTAGATTTTTTAGTCAAGGTCTCCGATGCCTCGTCACAGTTTTTGCTTTTGACGCTATCGGAAGGCGGAGGTTTGTCAGAGGTCGAAGATTTCTCACTCGAGATATCTTGCGTTCTCGCCGACTTAGCTTTTGCTTTGGCAAGAGCCTTGGCCGCTTTCTTCGCCTCGCGCTCTGCCTTCACTTCGTCCCTCGATTTCTCGGGTACGCTCACCTTGCTGTTGGTCATTTTAGTCGCTACAACTGCAGGTGTTTCGGATTCAATATCAGGCAAACGGGTTTCGCTTGATAATTTATCGGTACATAAAACAGTGGGCACTTCAGTATCTTCTCGTTTTACGGAGGTTAAATCTGATACATATATTTGAGTAACTGGACAGGAATCGCAGACCTGTTCAATTCCGGAATGATCCTTATTACAATTGGCACTTGGACTCTTCTGTATAGAGTTGAAATCTTGTGACTCAGTTTTATTATCTGCTATCAGAGGATGCAAACTATTATCAGAGGATTCAATGTACTGCAGGTTTCTCACGTTGTTGAGCAGTTCGTCATCAGAATGCTTTACAGATTCCGCTTCGACGTTCGTTCTCTCGTCCTCTGCTTTACACTGTTTGATATCAAATACAGTGTTCGTCGGTTTTACCGATTCTTGTGAATCACACGAGTTTTCCAGTAAACAGCCATTGTCATTAAGCTGAAACAGAAGAACAATCTTGTAGGTGGATGTACAAACTCATTGTGCAATGCGCAATGAAAAGTCAGAACGAACGGAAAACCTTTGCCTTCACTTTTACTCGCAATCTTCGAGCTTTCGATTTTGTTAATACTTCCGGCTGATCGGAATTTTTCTGTGCGACCGATTCCTGATTCGCTTCAGCGTTTATCCCGTTGGTCAAGTTCTCCTTTTGCTTCTCAGCTTTACGAGCATCGTTCAAACGCTTACGACGAAGGTGCCTCGCTGCCGAGCGCGTGAACTTCGGTTGACTCTTGTCTGTTAACTGGAAAAGAGAAATATGAGATCATACGTTCGGAACGCAGCCTTGAACAATCGCACACGCAGAAGAACACTGAAATTATTCGATAATCTACCAAAAATAATTTAGCATACGAGTGCAGTATTCGAATGCCTGATATACTGTGGCTAAAATAAGCTGTGCAGATCAAATACTGGAATCAATGTTCTAGTCAGTACATTAGTGATGCAATTTAACTACTTGTTGATCACAACATGCAATAGATGATGGTATACATAAGAAGAGTGTCACAACCAGATTTTCTAAAGCATTAATTACAAAGAATGAATATCCGTGTAAGAGGAAAGTAATAAAAGAATATGAAAGATCCTGACATTAATTTGAAATGCACAAATATTTACATGTTCCTCTGGGTCCATCGTCACTGTCTATCAGTTCTCATGGACATAGGAGCATCCAACTGGGAACATCAATGCAACTTTCAGAATTTAATTATCTTTCTAATGTATACATAGAACAAAATTTAGGTGAGAAATGATCATTGACTTATCGATCGCAATTGTCACAAGAGACGTTTGTACTTTATTAAAAATAACTTTACTCCTAATCGTTATAAAGTTGCTACTAAAAATTCTGGTAAATTCATCCTGCGTGCCTCTAAACAAACAGCTTTCAATATTGCTATGAATCGTGTAATATCAACATATTGTAAATGCCGAGTAAACGATGATGATTTCATAATTCGAACGATACATTGCATTTCAAAGAATATTGTTCGAAGTATTATTCGAGAGCGTAAAAAGGATAACTGCGGTATTCTACGTTTACTCGATTAAATGCGTGAAACGTGTTACGATTAAAATTTCATAGAACGTGTTATACAAAACATAATATCTGTCGCTGAACAAGCTTCTTGTCAAAGTAACTCCATACGGATGCGAAGAATTTGATAAATATGCAATTGAACCGATGCAACTTTTATTATTGCCTGGCGATCTTATTTTATTATACTAGCCCACTTTGTTCTGCTAACCTATTGCGAGCTCCTTCGTTTCATTTAAAAGCATTTCCCGAGATATTTCATACCCCGAGACAAGTACCTTTTATCGTGCGACAAGTATTAACAGATTTATCGAAAGCGTCAGTTGTAAAACTACGACGGTCTTTCACTTTTATTTAATTTTTGGCTATGTACAACTATATA
>SMSR01016057.1:37159-68713 GCA_019453355.1 Ceratina japonica | reverse complement strand
TCTAACTGCCTATTTAAATTTTTTTCACTGTTTTGTTCGGATATCGTCTCTGGCCTTGGAGACATTGGTACATTGTTTGAGGTAGCTTGATTATCTTCTAAATCAGTAGTACACTTTATAACAGAAGAAACATCTATTGAACTAGCTACTTGTATGACACTCTTTCTTCTTTTTAAATGTACAGGTAGATCGTTTGTTTGTTGACTGTGCCCTGTGTCAAGTATTAACTTGTCTTCTCTTACATCAGTCTTCGAAACCTCCATTGCTTCTGTATTAGTTCTACTATCCTGTATTACCGTGCTTCGTTTTATCACATTCATTAAGTTCGTAGAACTCCCATTAGACTTAGAAATCACTTGTAGTTTTAAATTATCTTTATTACATAAGTCCACGGAAGAAACGATACTTTCCTCTGTACGGAAAATGTACAATAACAAATTAAAATTAATCTTTATTCTGTTCCTAACTGCACAGTAATAAAATAATACTCACCTTTACTTATAACATTAGTTAAATTAAGATTTTGCAATACACTTGATGGAAGAATATACATTGTAGTATTACTGGATGATGATTGAGCAGACTTATTAATTGGTGAGCTCATATTATCACATGAAGTTCCAGGATTCACAGTCTCGTTGCTCATTATTAATAGTCTGCTAAATTAATTGACGAGAAACGTTATATTATTTCAAACGTTCGAAGTACACGAAGAGGATACGAATTAGCAAATTTACGTGTATTACATAAAATTTTACGATGCATTTACTGTCTTTTCACGATATTACGCGAGTTAAAATCCACGATCGCGATTAATGAAAAGTAAAACGGCGTGGGCAGGATTCGAACCCTCGAGCATGCGACAACGAAATTGACTTTTTATACTGTAGCCCAGTGGCCTACCGAAATTCTTACATGTGAAGACGAGCGCGTGGTATAAAAGAATGTAGAAAATATTTATTAAAATGAATGAAATTAATTGATATTTATTTCCAAAGGATTGGCAAATGCGAATTCTCCGAAGGTTAGATATGTATGTTCGCATAATACTCACGTGTACGAAACTGTTATGATGCAAGCGTAGTTATTAAATAATTGCTAAGTATCCTTGTAAATCGTTTGTCGAGCACTCTGTTTTCTACGTTAAAAACAATATTCTGTCAGTAAATAAAATATCTAATTCAAATACTCTGGTACAAGACTCGAACCAGTAAATCTCGACTTGGCGTACCATTCTCATGCAATTACGGCATGCGACCCGACAAAGCTACTCCAGCTACTCGATAGCGATACATACCAACTCAACGCATGCGTTCGTGTTTTGGCACATCTACGCTACGTCTGTTTGTGTGTTCAACAGACATAATTGAGGTCGGCACAGCAGTGCGACTATTGATTAAGTATAGTAATAAAATTTTTGTCCGGTGCTCTCCTCAATAATATTTTGGACGTAACGCGGTTGAATTAAACTGCAAAGAGGATACTTCGATCTTTTATTCGAGCTTAACGATATTTAAGATTAAATACTTAGATTATTAAACAGGGAACGGGGTAATACATAACAGAATATAACACGTTGTATTTAGATCTTTATTTATCAAGACTTGTACAAATTTAAACCATTCTCCTAAGGAGTTCATTGATTTTGTCTTCACGATTTCCAAAATCACCACCTTCCACGTAGTGATTCGTCTTCTTGCGCCATCCACCATTAGGTGTGTTCAGCTGTAATATACAACAAAAATTGTAAGAACAAAGTATTCATGTTTTTAAATAATGAAATGTTTGAGTTTAACTGAAGAGCACAAGTTTATATGTGCGCTATATAAGAGAAACCCGTATTGCTTTACGACATAGTAGGAGATTTACAGAACATAGAATAGCTCTATAATCATGCCTATGTCGATTATATTTTGAAGATTCGCATACTTTGAAGGGCCATAGGAAATTGCTAGCGAGCTTGAATTTCGGTCCAACCGTGAATATTTCGTGGATCAAGTCTTCAACACAAATGATTTCAGAGCGGCCTGCAAAATTCATTTCACACATTAAGATCATTATTTACATAACAAAATACATCAAAATTGATGTAATTATGAAATGTAAGAACTATTGCTACTTCGATGCAATATGTGCATTAAAGTTATTAGATAGTCTATTACTCTTTGACAAGCTGGAAGAGAATTGATTAGTACTGTAATGCAACTCCTATGGACTTGTCAAACGTAATAAGATAAACTTATGAATGTAACAAAAAAGGACGGACCAAGTTTCTTTTCAATGATGGCATTGCTTGTAATGGGGATGCGTTGTCTATTGATTTTGGCAAATCCCCTCTTGTAGATTAGTTCCCTGACTGATTTCAGATTCGGGTATCCCCATGTAATATAGGGCTCAATGATACGGAGCATATTAATAGTCGCCTTGTTCAGCTTGACAAATACGCCATTGTTTATTTGCTTCAATCTGAACAGCTGAAGTACCTTGCGAACTTTAGGAGCGACTTGATTCACACTGAAATAAAATATGAGGCGTTTAACAAAAATTCTATCTGGATCCAAACACACATAAATTTGGATACAAATTTTGCATATTTACCCTCGAATACGGATAACAAATGCGAGGCGTGCTTCTCCCGGGATATAATAATTACCACGGTTCTTTGCTTGTCTGATTAATCTGATTTCATCTCGCTCCTTTATTCTATATTCTCTCACATACTTTTCAGCACGCTTGAATATTTCTTTCCTTCTCTGATAATGTCTCGCACGTTGCTGAAAATGAAGAAATTGTTAATTTAAGTACTCCGATAGTCGAGATAATATTTAAAGAATTTTCGGGCAATACCTTGATGGATATTTGAAGACGGGTTGCCTTCACTCTCTCACGCCTTTTCCTCCTCTTAAGGACAGATTCTGGTACCGCAGGAAGTTTCTTACCTTCCTCTGGCTTTTTGGCCTCGGCAGCTTTAGCTGGTGAAGGTTCTTTATTCCTGTACACAATATCGTAAACAATTAATAGTACAATCGACACGTTGCATGGTCCAGTGTATAGGTTGGAATGCTCGGAATCGAAAGAAATTTATTTATGAATTTAAGTAACACACGCGCGGAGCATTTTATACAATACGACAGTTAACGTTATCTTAAAAGATAAATAAAACTTTTAGTGAAGAAACACTATGCATGTTGCACTTTATATTGGCCACTGGCATGACCTAGAACCATCAAACGTTAAGTTTACATTTTAAATAGAGGACCGAAAACTTTGATACACACTCGATAGAGAATGAAAAAATTTGTTTAAATATTGTGTATGAAGACCGTCGGATTTTTATTAATTAGCGATGTTTTTAGATTTTATTGAGAGCTTGAGCAATCACTTACGCGTCGGCCATAGTCCGTTTGGTAAAGGAATCTCCGGACGTGGAGCACTTCAGAGTACAGTTCAGACCAGGGGGATCAGGGTGACCAACCTCCAGTCTGAAGTTGCTCACTCTTTGACACAAAGAAAATTCTTATATTATTTCAAGTTCCACTGTACTGATCTTAATGAAAAATAACTCAAATTAAAGCTGTAGATTATAGAAACATAAAATAATTCCTTGGAAAATTATAAAACAATTTTTCGTAAAAATATTTTGCCTATGAAGTGAAGTTAGGTGCATACAGTCCCGCTAATACATGAAAATGGCGTGGAAAGAAGAATTATCCGAAGAGGCGAGTAGTTCACACTGCACACGTATGTTTGAAAGAGCTGCAGCTGTCAAAAAATGTTTTGACTTTCTGTTCCCTTGCTATAACGTGTTTTTTTTAATCGGCATCATAAAATAATCAATGTTGGTCGTTTGGTCAAGGATCGTGAAATAAAAATACTGACGTTTGTTTCCCTTCATTTATTAATCAAAATTAAATTAAAATATTCTTTATTTCAATATGTATTGTAGAGATGGGGTGTAAAAGGCTCTCCCACCGATTTCAGCTTCTATCGAACATTTTTTATATAAAATTTGTCAAATATTAGTGTCGTTCCCTACATGAAATATTATTTCGTGATTCAGTTTTAAATGTAAATTTGCGGAGGGAATAGGGAATGATTCCCTGTTATAATATCCACTCTCAGGATTTCTGATTAAAAAAAAAAATATATATATTAGTCGATGGACCTACTTGTATACTTAGTACTTACGTTAGTATTGTATTATGATGATAAGATGAAAGTGATGCTTCAAGCAGTTTGAAATTGGTCCAAGGGTTCGCACTTTATTCCTCATAATCGTGTTAACATCCTAGACATTATAAGTTAGGCAGTTCTGCCGTCTCGTATACATAATTCACTCTTTCGTTTTATCAGTAGAGGTCGGCGATGATTTATCTTGGTCGTAGAATCCGAGAGAACACGGTGACATTGAATTGCACGTGGACCGCGGATGATCGAGACCACTGTCAATCGATCTCGCTGTATATAATTACGGTAAAACAAAATGAAAAGAAAATCATCGTCGATCGAGTTCGCTAGCAACGTTCCATGAACAGCAGCAGCAAAATAACAGAGTACACGTGTGTCGATCAATTTTATTCACCCTAAAAACGCAACAAAAAATCGTCGAGTCAGCATAAAGTTAATACAAAGTGAATGGAATACGATACAACGTAATATCTCTATCGTTACAAAGCAATACGATAAATGTAATTATATCAAACGACTCGGTCGCCGTACGGTGATTCAAACGCGATCCAGTAAGTAATACACGATTACCGATACGGTGCACGCCTATGTACACGTAACGATAATTCGCTTGGAATAAAACTCGAACACCCGCAATCGTCGCTTATCGTGCCATCCTTCTTATCTTTGACAGAGGTCTGAATTTCACATAGAAAATCCCATGGGTTTGGTCCACGTTGAGCAAGCATACCACCCGTTCACGGTATCCACGGATAACTCGAACCGTTACATTACGGCGCAAGATATGTATGTACCTATCATCATAATCGTTCGTTTTCATCGTCTAAGCGAAGTAAGTAGTAGACAGGTTTCGTCGTCATCCTCGTAGAATCGTCGAGCCTCGATTACGGATATCGTTCGTTCCGGACGAACGGCCGCCGATTTAATCTTAAAAGCGAGTCGGATCAACAACAACTAGAACGTACATTCGCGCGTCAACAATCCATAATTCTCCTCTCTTTCATTCTCTCGCACTCTCTTACTCTCCGTCCCTTTCTCTCTAGCTTTCACGTCTCGGTTTTACCTAAACACACGAGTCTTCACGCTTGCTTCGGATGCGGTGCGGACGTCGCCGGTTCCGACCGGAAACACGATAACAGAAAGCCGGTGTACATGGCGAAGAGAACCGTGATCGCGATCAGCATGTACATATAGATGTTCAGCTCTGGCTGACGGTACCTGTTCTTGCGTAACCAGTCCAAGACGTCGTGCTCCTTGTGCAGGTCGCCTGTTGAGAAACGATCGTGACTTCAAGAAGAGAGAAAGAGAACGTTTATACAAAATTTTACCTCGATAGATGCTGGGGAATCTTTTCCGAAAGTAGACGATCGCAGGCAGCTTGGTGACACCCCATTTCCTAGCGTATCTCGGGTCTGCCATTTTTACGAACGTGATGTCCAAGTTATCCGTCTCTCCGTCGATGTTCTCCAACTTCTCGCTCACCTCTTCGCTCTCCTTACTGTTCTGTTCGTCTGGACATACAATTTTAAACCGTCGCAATAAGTTCGTTCGAATCGGAAGATACCTGGTGATACTGACAGAAGAATACAGTCAGGAACTCGTTCTCGTCCAAAAGTTTGTCCAACATCTTTTTGTTGACTTCCTCGATTTCGTTTTTGATCTCGAACACGTCCTGCGACGTCAGCCACTGGAGGATCTTGTCCTCTTGGGTCAGGTCACCGTCGTAGATCAACGGCGTCTTCTTGCGGAAGTAGACCAACGACGGGACGTTCATGATCTCGTATTTTTCAGCGACCTCCGTGCCGATGACTTTGACGAAATCGATACCGAACAGGTCTGCCTCGCCGTCGATTTTCTCCAACGCTTCCATAATCTCGTCGCACTCGGGACAGTCCTCGTCATCTGATTTAAATCCGACTCTGAGCAAGAGACGAGTATTTTCACAGCTGGGAAAACTTACAGAAGAAGACGGCTAGGAACGGTGATTCCTCCAGGAGTCTCTCCAACATCCTCTCGTTCACCGATTCAATCTCGTCCGCCAGTTCTCGATTGTCATCGTCGATCAGCCATTCGAGAACCGACTCTTCGTTTTGCAAGTCTCCTTTAGAATCATTGCAGAAAGTAAGTAAAACGCGTTTTAAATTAATTATGAAAGAGTACAAGAGAAATTAATTATGAAGAGACAGAAACCTTCGAACAAAAGTGGATTGCCATTTCTGAAGTACACCAGTGCAGGGAACGTCTTAATGGAATATCGTTTGGCCAGTTGAGGGTCCTGGATCTTTACTAAATGAATCCCGAATACGTCGCACTCGTCGTCGACTTTCTCCAGCCCCTCCAAAATCTCGTCACATATATGGCAGTTTTGCTTATCTGCAATTCAACAGTTTCTTGACAATTGTTAATAATATTTTGACAAATGAAGAATAATCTTACAGAAATAGACCGCGATGTACTGCGTTTCTTCGACGAACGATTCTAACATCATTCTGGTAATTAATTCTATACGATCCTCCGTTTTCTGCGTGATCAACCACTGCAGAACTTCTTCCTCCACTTTTAAATCCCCTGTAGAAAATTAATATGCATTAAACACAGGAAACAATTGAATTTACGAGGTGGGTACCTTCGAACACGTTTGGTATTTGATTCTCAAAGTACACTAATACAGGAAACTCGACGACTCCGTAATCCTCTGCCACCTTATAGTCCTACAAAAATTAAAAAGGAATTTTAATCTCTAATCTCTAGTATTTAATTACAGTGACTCCCATCAATATCCGGACACACTTCAAAACGGAATAAGTTCTTTAATCCAATACTAAAAATCTTATACCGTTTCAAAATGTGTCCGAATATTAATGGAAGTCACTGTACATGCAATGAGGAAATCTGTACGCACTTGCGTTTTGACGAAGGTAATGCCGTGTCGATCGCAGTCATCGTCGATGTTCTCCAGCTCTTCGAGGATCCCCATGCACTGCTCGCAGTCTTCCACATCTAAAGAGACACTGTATCGTTATAAGATTCACGGAAGCTTATCGGAGGTCTCTACTCGAAAGACAGCGGTCTATTTTGATGAGGTAGAGATATCGGATAGATGTTCTAAGTAAAGCGGTCTACCGGCCTTGTCTACAGGGGACGACTAGTACTAACGAAAAAAATGATACGAATGGTCTCGGGTGCTTGCGGCTTGCGGGCGTAACTCTACGTCTATCCAAACGTGGGCATACGAAAACACTGGTTGGCATGCTGGTCAGCGATGTTTTAGGATAGCTATCATGGTTTCTGCCTTCTCTTCATGCTTTCTAATCGTGCAGGTACTCCTGTGTGTCGCCGTGTAACAGTGTGAATGAAAAACTATCGTGTCGATCGACCTACGAAAAATATTCACGTCTAATAAAGAATAGAAAAACACCGTGGATCGTTTTCCACCTGAAAAATGTAATTGAAAAAACGCGATCGGAATAAAAACAGCGCGGCTCGCTGGAAGAGTATTTGTCGGACAAAATAATGAATGTTTGATTTGTGAATGATGTTTTCTGGGTGGTGCACACGAAGATGAACTATCTGGAACATGTTCTAAAGTGGCGAAGAAACAAATTCGGGACGGTAACTCAATAATCTGTTCTGTCTCTTTCTCCGTGTTCAACGTGTACCGTCGAGTTCCTCGAGTGCTGCTTCCTGTTCGGGACTCCTGCGCTCCCTGTGCCGGGTCTGCTTGCGCTGATATTTTGCCTGACACAACTCGCAAAGCGTTCTGTTCCCTGCGGCATTAGCAGACAACGTGTACAGCGTACGGACGACGACACGAGAGAATAAAATAAAAAGGCAGGCCAAGTAGCAACGATCATATACATACGTAGAAGAGACGTGTGACAGAGGACGGACGGACAACGTGGCGGGAAGAAAGTAAAAGAAAATAAACGTAGTCTGGTTAATCTGTTGCGACATAGACCAAGATCAAGCACAAATCGCATACGTACAGACGAGTTTCACGTACGAATCTATTTACACAAGTTTAGTCTCGAGCCGCGTAACAGTGGCAACCGTATATATACGCTGCCTCAATTAATTACTTTGTGCATACGATAATGATTGCTGGCTGCGGTCAGCTGTTATTCTCTTCAGCAGAGAGTAGTCGAATTAATATAGTATACATAGAACAGAAGGAATTTTTAGATAGGAATAGGAAAAAGGGAAAGTTGAATGAAAATATTTACATATGGTCAGGGGGCCTATTCTCGACGTTTGGGAATCATATGCGTGAACGAAAATGATTTCGCGAAAACGTTTCACACACGACACTCTTTTGTCAACGAAGCGGTACTATTCGTCCACGAAAGTATTATTTATTCCAACAAAACAATCGGTCAATTCTTCAAAGGGATTCCTCACATTATGCATTTGTCGCTGATGATATTCTCTTCCAGAAGTTCATAATCAAAAAATCGGCGAAGGTTATCCATTTTTGTATGTATTTTCGTATGTATGTATTAATTACTAAAATACCAAGTTATATCTCTCTAGAACTCTTCGTGTGAGACAATAAGTTTCGTTAACAGATGAGCGTTAATGGGGGAACTTTCAAATCGTTAACGAAATTCATACACGAAACTTCGCATTCAGTCATCAATTTTTTCCGTTCGCGGAGAACATCTCTCATGAGTCGAGAATAGGCCCCCAGGTGTGGACAGAAGAATGGAACATGGAATCGTGGAGGATAGTAGAAATAGGTAGATAGTGTCGCGCAACAGGCTAGAGATACATTCCTGCTTGGCAGTTGGCCGTTCCTGAAGGACTGTCAGACTTACAGAAGTACACCGCCAACGATTCCGACTCTCTTATTAAATTCAAGAGGTCTTCCCCTTCTAAATCCTCGATTACCTCTCCGGACGGATCTTTCTGCGTCATCAGCCACTGGAGAATCTGCTCCTCGTCGTAAATGTCCCCTTTAAATAAAAATCATTTTGAATCGAACAGTGGGACTTGATTCGAGTCGACTCGTACCTGCGTAAATGACCGGTTCCTTCGAGGACATTTTAAAAAACAATATCGCCGGCAACGCGAAGACGCCGTACTGCTTGGACAGCTGCTTATCGTCGATCTTGACGAACTTTATCCCCGCGTTGTCCGCCTCGTCGTCGATGTGCTCGATTTCCGACAGCACCCTGCCACACTGTTTGCAGTCGTTGCTGTCTAAACATACGCGCGGCTTCGCTTTCGACATGCTCGGAAATCTCTTATCTTTGACACTGCAGATTCTCATGCAAAATAAAATTTAGTCACGAGTTCCTTTCAATTCTTACGTTTTCGAGTGACGAATATATTTTGTTTGTAAATGCATCGAATCTGCAGTTCGTTCGTTAACAGAATTTAATGCCTGCCAGGGGAGATACTCACAGAAGAACACTGCCAAGTAGTCAGTGGTCTGCCGTATCTTTTGGAACATCTTCTTGTTTATTCGTTCGATATGATCGGTGAGCTCCATGTTCTCCGGGTTGGTCAGCCAGTCGAGGATCTCCTCCTCGTCGTCGATGTCCCCGTCGTAGTTAATATTCTTCCCCTTGCGGAAGTACGTGATACCGGGCGGGTTCCGGAAGCCGTACTTCTTCGCCATCAGCCGGTCCTTCATCCGGACGATCTTTATCCCGTACTCGGCAGCCTCGTCGTCGATCAACTCGACGTGCCTAAGTATCCTAGGACTCTCAGGATCCTCCTCCTTGTCTACGGGACCGAGAATCTCTTTTTTTTTTCAACACGCGATTATCCTTACCCTTCCTCAATCGATTTTCCAAAGTTTGAAATTTGATAAAATGCCATTGAATTCTACTTAAGAAAGTCAGTCTGCGAATTTGATAAGTTAATCTACAATTAATTGTAAGCAAGCAAGAAATCATTGCCACAAGGTTACTAGAACGTTTTTCAGTAACATGATAATATTATAAAGTATGTAGTTTTTAATGTTGCGTGCAACTTCATTATGAAGTAATATTATTAAGTAATATTTTAAAAATATTTATAAAACATTATATTGCAACGTTTATATAATTTACATAAAATCAATATTTTAAAAGGTTGATCTAACGTTTCTTGTTTACTGGGAATCGAGTTTCCAAAGTTTGAAATTTGATAAAAAGCCATTGAATTCTACTTAAGAAAGTCAGTCTACGAATTTGATAAGTTAATCTACAATTGGATTTAAGGCTTTCACGGTTACTGTTTATTCTGATAGTATATTTATACTGGAGTATCAGAGCCTACAGCCCTGATGAAGCTAACTGCAACGTTGGCGAAACGTCAAAATACACGGTTTCAATCCGGAAGATGAATACTATCAGAATAATCGACAATTCTTTAATTCGTTTCGGCGTGGACAAGAAATGTGAATTTGTATCTTACAGAAAACGACAGCCAGGAATTCTTTCGTCTCGATATACTTGGTTAGCGTGTCACGATCGATTTCCTCGATGCTCTCGTCCGTCTTCTGCTTCACCATCCAATCGAGCACCTCGGTTTCGTCGAGCAGATTACCTGATTTACCATAACGTTGCTCGAATTTACTCTCATCCTTACGCAAAACTAATAAAAAGCTTTTGGCTTTCGCATATCAAGGATCTGGAATGGCTATTCTCTTCTACGATCATTATTAAAACTGGAGATTTCTAGAGTTNATTATATTATTTCAAACGTTCGAAGTACACGAAGAGGATACGAATTAGCAAATTTACGTGTATTACTTAAAATTTTACGATGCATTTACTGTCTTTTCACGATATATACGCGAGTTAAAATCCACGATCGCGATTAATGAAAAGTAAAACGGCGTGGGCAGGATTCGAACCCTCGAGCATGCGACAACGAAATTGACTTTTTATACTGTAGCCCAGTGGCCTACCGAAATTCTTACATGTGAAGACGAGCGCGTGGTATAAAAGAATGTAGAAAATATTTATTAAAATGAATGAAATTAATTGATATTTATTTCCAAAGGATTGGCAAATGCGAATTCTCCGAAGGTTAGATATGTATGTTCGCATAATACTCACGTGTACGAAACTGTTATGATGCAAGCGTAGTTATTAAATAATTGCTAAGTATCCTTGTAAATCGTTTGTCGAGCACTCTGTTTTCTACGTTAAAAACAATATTCTGTCAGTAAATAAAATATCTAATTCAAATACTCTGGTACAAGACTCGAACCAGTAAATCTCGACTTGGCGTACCATTCTCATGCAATTACGGCATGCGACCCGACAAAGCTACTCCAGCTACTCGATAGCGATACATACCAACTCAACGCATGCGTTCGTGTTTTGGCACATCTACGCTACGTCTGTTTGTGTGTTCAACAGACATAATTGAGGTCGGCACAGCAGTGCGACTATTGATTAAGTATAGTAATAAAATTTTTGTCCGGTGCTCTCCTCAATAATATTTTGGACGTAACGCGGTTGAATTAAACTGCAAAGAGGATACTTCGATCTTTTATTCGAGCTTAACGATATTTAAGATTAAATACTTAGATTATTAAACAGGGAACGGGGTAATACATAACAGAATATAACACGTTGTATTTAGATCTTTATTTATCAAGACTTGTACAAATTTAAACCATTCTCCTAAGGAGTTCATTGATTTTGTCTTCACGATTTCCAAAATCACCACCTTCCACGTAGTGATTCGTCTTCTTGCGCCATCCACCATTAGGTGTGTTCAGCTGTAATATACAACAAAAATTGTAAGAACAAAGTATTCATGTTTTTAAATAATGAAATGTTTGAGTTTAACTGAAGAGCACAAGTTTATATGTGCGCTATATAAGAGAAACCCGTATTGCTTTACGACATAGTAGGAGATTTACAGAACATAGAATAGCTCTATAATCATGCCTATGTCGATTATATTTTGAAGATTTGCATACTTTGAAGGGCCATAGGAAATTGCTAGCGAGCTTGAATTTCGGTCCAACCGTGAATATTTCGTGGATCAAGTCTTCNTTTTTGCTTCTAATGCTAACGTAGTTTTGTACAGATTTCGATCGTACGATGCTCGGTGAGAACGGTAATGAGTACAGAAAACAACAGATAAATAAATAAATAAATAAATAAATAATTAACGTGAGCGCTTTCGTCCTCCCCTTTCGACGGCCTCTGTCTCATCACGGGAACCGTACGAAAGCGGAGGAGAATAACAAGATTAATTGATTTTTTTTTTTCGATTTTTTTTCTTATCTTTTTTTTTGGACTTTGTTTAGTGCTGGCTCGTGCGGCCCAGTAAGCGGTCAAGCGATATTAGTGATAGCGGCGTAACGAGAAACGCACGTGTCCCTCGACGTTTTACTGTTGAGGAATTTTCGATTAGGGTATGTTTATGTCTTTAGCCACGGTCAGGGGTAGCACTCTCAAATAGAACAGCTGTGTATCTCTATACAAGTGTACGCGTGTACATGTATATACAGTATGCGAGCGGTGATCGAACGAGGATCGGTGTGATACTATGTACAAAATCGGTGATATCGGTATATAGCGGTGTCTGTACATGTAATAACAAAACTATAAAGGAAAGCGACACAATGCCTCTAACAAGCCCTTAACAAACTCCGGCAGATTTACATTAGATTACTACACACGGCGTAGTCACAGAATCTGGAACGGGACCGAAGAATGACTTAGAATCCCGAGACTCCGGAATGAGATCAAGAAAATGAACGGTCGATGGAGCAGTCGTTTATTCCAGACCACACGCGTACCCGCGGGCACACGTCGCGTATAATCATATCAAGTGACTACAAAGTACAAACCTGTGCACGTCGTTCGCGTTGCACTTGACATAAACATACTCTCGAGAGATCTGCAGATCGATGAAGGAACCGTACACGTAAGAATATTATATATATCGGCCGAGCCGATCGAGCGACGCGAGCGAATCGATGTAACCGCGGTCCGTCCGGTCGGCGTCGACCAATGCAAGTAGTACGGCTCAACGATGCGTCCGACGCGCCGCGGCCCACCGCGAGATCTAGATTTTTGTTCGTTTCCCGCGACTCTTACCGGATCAAAAATGCAAATGAGGGACGGCGGTGTGTCGCGGCAGCGGTCGCGGCTATCGTTAACAATAAAAACGCAACGTATTAATAATGGCAGGGTGTATACGACCGTCGTCGATTCATCGCGCACTCAAGTCTTCTGTTTCTCGACTAGGCAAAGATACAAGTGAGGGGTTGTGCGCGCTCTGCTGGTGCACTTCGATCACTTCGTTCCGACCGAGAACGCTTATACAACATTATCTATTATACCGAGTCCGAGTTCGCTGGTCTGTTCGCAGTTCTGCGCGAAGACTCTGACGTAGGAACAGATCGTTCGGATATATGTATAATCGTGAAACGGATCTCGCCGAAGTGGACGTCGAGATTTACAGAGAAATGTTAAATGAAAGGCGAGGGGGTTGTATGCGTGAGTGGATCGCGCGAATTATAAACGGGAGAAAGATGATCGATGATGATGGTTCGAGTCCGAATGACGATGCCACGAATTCAGGAACAAGTCCGTTCGTTAAACGATACTTCTACTTTTAATATAGTATGTATATCTCTTCTTCGTTCTTCGTTCCGGATGACTTTCCATAGGCTTCGCTTCCGTTTTCTCCGGCTTTCTCTCTCTCTGTCTCTCTCTCTCTCTCTTTCTCTCTGATCCGTTTTGCCTGTTCGCCTCCGCCGGTTCCCTTGCTCAGCCCTAGACTTTCATGATGTACGGAAGCCCGGCCACAACTGCAACAGGCCAGAACCCCGACCGAAACTCTCAGTGAGACGTAGAAAAAGTACGTATCTTCACGATCCTTTCTCTCACCGCGGTCTCGTTTAGATATCTAGATTAGTCACACTTTTCCACGGCACGTTTACTCTCTTTCGTCCCTTCGCAGCCGACGACGGTTTCCTCTGTTTTTAGTTTAATATACCACGGATTCCGATCGATTACAAGGTTGCTGGACAGACGTACACATTTGTAGTAGGAGACGGGATGGGATCTGGTAGACATTGTAACGGAGCTATAACGAACCTCTCACGTATATGTATAATACAATCTCAATGCGACGTATCGAACACGGCAAAGCTTGAGGAACTCTATCGCCGTTATAACTCCGTCGCGATTTGATTAAAGAACAGTTACGTATCCGGCGCGCCGATACAAGATCGTCGATCGAATTAAGACTAGATAGAAACAGTCGCGAAATCTCGACGAATCCGAGGGGCCAGTCCACCGGCTTCCCTAGGCACGTATCTTGGATCGTGTTGCTCGTCCAGTGCTTGCGGCTCGTGATCATCTTCATGGACCGCGCGACACACCTGCATTCGAGACACGAGACACGTCAGCCGGCCGTCTTTCTCTCGCCGTTTCATCGTTTCCAGCCCCGTCGAACGGCTGTGATGCACACTCTCGTTTTCTACTCTCTCTAACCACACCCTCTACTACACTGTCCAGCTACGGTGCCGATCAAATCACTGCCCACTACGCGTGGACACTGATTTCTCATTTCAGGCTGGAGTTAACTCTCAAACATCTTTTTCTCTTCCGTGCGGATGATCCTCATCTGTGGGTTCGGCGCGTGGGCAGTGATTTAACTCCGCGATTACCACAGCCAGTTCAGATATTTACCGCTTCCGAAGAATCCCTTCTTGTCCTTCTTCTCGCCGCCGCCGCCGCCGCCGCTGGATTTGCTCGATGATATCGTCGCGGTTTTCTTGCTGTCCTTCGAGGTGAGCTTGTTAATCGGCTTCAGGCCGGGCAGTCCTAGCTTTTCAGGCTTCTCGTCGCGTTGTACTTTGGCCTTGTCCTTGGCCGCCGGGCCGACTTTCGTGAGCTTGGCGACCTTGGTGCCGTGGGCTACCTTGGCAGGACAGCACTGGTAGGGCTCATAGGAGGGAATCTTGGGTTTCGCGCTTTTACCTCCCATGCCGATGTAGAAACAGCCGTCGCCTGCAGTAAGCAAATACACAACGAGTCAGATAGAGAGAATATTTCAGACAAAAAGTGAGAGAGAAAGAAAGAATATAGTGAGAAAAAAAAAGAATACTTGGTCAGAAAAATTGGCTAGCCTACCAGGCTTCCGATTGATTCGTCTCGTCACGAGTCAATCCGGTTCAGGAAATAGAGGAGGACGGGGGTCAGACGAACAGACAGACAGAGAAGAGAGATTAGAGAAAGTTTGGAGTATGATGAGAAAAACAGACGGAGATAGATAGAGAGAGAGAGAGAGAGAGATTTAGACGGAGGTAACATTGATCGGTTCTTTGATTGACTCGTGAGATCTCGACGTTAACTAGTGCAATGAGAACGTGTCACTCCAACCCCAATTGCGCAGCAAAAGCCAAACGTGCATGTTTCTCACAGACGGAAAATATCTCGCGGCGAGTCGACGACTCTTTTTTTCAGGACAGACGTTTTATTAAACGTGGACCAGCCTCCACTCAGATACTCGAGGTCGAAAGACCGGCTAACTAGAATTTGAAAACCGTGTCGAAACGCTTCGATATTATTCGTAGATCGCGCGGGCAACGACTCGGAATTGGTCGTGGCAAAAGACGTTCGAGACGGACCCCACCCCTTCCGTTTAATTCCTCGCTCTTTCGAGCGGAGGCCAGTCCGATTCTCTTCGACTCGGAGCTCGCTGCAGACGACAGCTGTCAACTACAACAGGAACCATCGGCTCGCTTTGGAGAAGTCGTTGTTATTTCGTTTTGTTGGGTCGTAAAAGTGCGATCGAGGTCTTCTGGAGCTACGGTACCACCGGCGGAACGTACGGTCGTCTACTTACCTCGATTCAACGGGAGAAAAAACATAAAAAAAAAAGAAACGACGTCGAGGGCGAATTTTTCCCAGCAAAGAAGACGCAATCGGTTTAGGATTGCGGTTCGTACAACGAATTATCGGTCGCGTAGCTCCATCGACGAGGGGATGTCACTAGGCCGGCATGCGAACGGGACCGATTAAATACTTGTGGACGGTGAGACGGCGGAGAAGATGAGACGTGGGAGGGGAAGCCGGGGCGAGTCAGTAGGGGATGAGAAATAAGAAAGACAAGAGAGAATTTTAATTGTCATGCAGGTTCGCCCTACAGCCACCAGCTCGACCGCGGACAGTCGGGCGAGGCGGCCCCGTTTTCGTTTTAGATTGCTGGTTACGGATCAATTCGGATCGCTCTAATTGGCAATATGTACAACATCTCAACGCTCTGTTTCTCTGCGGGGGAATAATCGTTTGATGGTTTCATCTCGAATCGCGCAACACAAAGCCCGTCACACTTCGATCTCTCACGTGAATTCCTCTTCGGCCTCCTCGGTTGAAGTCGGACCTTTACCTTTGTCCAGGATTTTCTTCAGGGCTTTATTCGATTTATCATCATCTTCATCGTCGTCGTCGTCGTCGTCGTCGTCGTCATCGTCGTCCTCGTCGTTATCATCGTCTTCGTCATCTTCGTCGTCGTCGTCGTTATCGTCGTCTTCGTCTTCATCGTCATTCTCATCCGTATCATTATCATCATCATCGTTATCATCATCATCATCATCATCATCGTTATCATCATCATCGTCATCATCATCATCGTCATCATCATCGTCGTCATCATTATCATCATCATCATCATCATCATTACTATCATTATCATCATCATCATCATCATCATCATCATCATCATCACCTGCGTATTAACAGGGTCATCGATAATACTCAGCGCGACCGGAAATGAGAGCGTGTACCTACGTTTTTTGTGATCGATACGGCCTCTCGGTCCAAGGGAATAGCATGCGTTTAAGAATGGATCACATTATTTACGTGTGTCACAATGAACATGTACGAATTTGTTATCTAAGATCACGTTCGTATAATAATAACGGGTGTTCATCCAACGTAACTCGATAAAAGAGACCGATGATGGAGAGAGAAAAAAAGAGATAAAAAGAAAAATAATGTGGAGAGTCAAGAAGTAAAACGAAAGCTCGCGTATGTAAATGTATGAGAAGAGCGTGGCATTGAAATGCATAGTGAAACGGGTCAGTTGGCCAGAGCGATTTTGCGCGCGCGCGCCGTCATTAGAAGCTAAGTCGACATTTTTTCGTTCTTGTTCTCAACTCGAAATGAAAATGAAAAAAACCNTGAATTCCTCTTCGGCCTCCTCGGTTGAAGTCGGACCTTTACCTTTGTCCAGGATTTTCTTCAGGGCTTTATTCGATTTATCATCATCTTCATCGTCGTCGTCGTCGTCGTCGTCGTCGTCATCGTCGTCCTCGTCGTTATCATCGTCTTCGTCATCTTCGTCGTCGTCGTCGTTATCGTCGTCTTCGTCTTCATCGTCATTCTCATCCGTATCATTATCATCATCATCGTTATCATCATCATCATCATCATCATCGTTATCATCATCATCGTCATCATCATCATCGTCATCATCATCGTCGTCATCATTATCATCATCATCATCATCATCATTACTATCATTATCATCATCATCATCATCATCATCATCATCATCATCACCTGCGTATTAACAGGGTCATCGATAATACTCAGCGCGACCGGAAATGAGAGCGTGTACCTACGTTTTTTGTGATCGATACGGCCTCTCGGTCCAAGGGAATAGCATGCGTTTAAGAATGGATCACATTATTTACGTGTGTCACAATGAACATGTACGAATTTGTTATCTAAGATCACGTTCGTATAATAATAACGGGTGTTCATCCAACGTAACTCGATAAAAGAGACCGATGATGGAGAGAGAAAAAAAGAGATAAAAAGAAAAATAATGTGGAGAGTCAAGAAGTAAAACGAAAGCTCGCGTATGTAAATGTATGAGAAGAGCGTGGCATTGAAATGCATAGTGAAACGGGTCAGTTGGCCAGAGCGATTTTGCGCGCGCGCGCCGTCATTAGAAGCTAAGTCGACATTTTTTCGTTCTTGTTCTCAACTCGAAATGAAAATGAAAAAAACCGAGCAACGGCCTCTATTGTATCAGCCGTTCACCGCCGATTCTCTTCCGATCTCCGATGCCTCTCAACGCTTAAAGAACTGTTCGCCAAAAAAAAAAAAATAAAAAATGACTTATTATTCATTCTTTGTATTTATGTCCGCTGTCTAGAATATTATAGTTCTTTGAGCGTTGACGTTACGGACGTAACGCGCTGTCACGGCGACGGTTGAGCTATCGGGGTGAACACTTTGGCGCGAGTTTTGTACTCGTGGCCCGGTGGTATGGTCACGACCGAGATTAACGTCACAAAGAACAGTACACCAGTAATAATAATCATCATCCTAGAAATCTCCTTACTTTTCTGTTTGATTAGCCATTCCAGAACTCTCTCCTCGTTCTTAAGATTACCTACAAAAGGCACACACGCATATCAGGATCAGCTCAGTCGCTTGCCGTACATTCGTTCGTTTTTCGCAATAGGTTCAAGTAATAAAATAGGGTTCGGCAGTTTCTTTTCATTGAACGACGTTCAGTTGCTCTTCCTCTATAAATACTATTCATTATTAAAAGCAACTTTCTGTTACGTTAAGGATGTCCTGGAGGTACATAAAAACGTTCAGAAATTCTNATCACTGTATGTAATTGATTTCTGAATGAAAAAATATTGAATAATAATCGTAGTGATTTAGAAATAAAAGAAGCGCGGTTGTAGATCGCGATATTGGACAAGCCAAGATCCAAAAATTAGGATTTACCACTAATCTCTATAAAACACTGGATAGTCGATGTATACTAATGATAACAGACCCAAAAGTTCACTTTTATCGATACGAATAGCGTGAGTATTTCATATTTCTAATTGGGGCCATTTTCGTAACGAATCGACTATTCAGTGTTCTATAGAGATCCATGGGACTTACCGTCGTACATGATGGGCACTCCAGTCTCGTAATAAACGAGCGCCGGGAAAGAAAAGACGCCTATCTCGGCGGCTAATTTCGCGTCGCTTGACTTAACGAATTGAATACCATGCTTGTCGGTATCGTCATCGATGGTCTCTAGTTCCTCGAGTATCTCCGGGCATGTTTCGCATTTGTTGTCGTCTGTTAAAAAAAATATCTCATTTTATTATACGGGTATAATATACCCTTATATATAGTTATAATTATATCCTTATATTATAATTATATAGTTTAATTATATCCTTATACATAGGAATTATATTATTACAATAGACGTAAAACCAGAGAACCAAGATATTACAATTAATTCAATGAATTACTTGAAAATATTATATTAATTGAACTTACAAAAGAACACGGCGAGATGTTCGACGTCGTTGATCAACACCTGCAGGGTCTTCCGGTCTACGCTCTCGATCACGTCGGGCGTTTGCGTCCGTAATTCCAGGATCCAATCTAGAATCGCCTCCTCGTGCATCATGTCGCCGCTGTAAACCTGACGAAATTTGTGTCTGTAGAACGCCAACGCCGGCAGACCCGGCAGATCGTACTCCTTCTCGATCCCCTCGTCGGAGATCTTTACGAAATCGATGTCCTTTTCCTCGCACTCGTCGTCAATGTTCTCGAGCTCCTGAAGAATCTTCTGGCTCTTTTTATCACCCTCCTTATCTGCGAACGAAATATTTCTTCAAGTGACACCAGTTTGTCTGCCATTAACGTCACTTTAAAGACTACATTTCTTGTTAAATAAATGATGATGAATCATTACTCACAGAAGAAAATCACGATGTAGTCGTTCTCTTCAAGAATGTTCTCCAACATCTTGGAATTGACTTCCTCGATTTTCCCAGGAATTTCTAGGGTGTCCTCGTCGATGATCCAGGAGAGGACCTCGTCCTCGTCCTCGATGTCGCCCTTAAAGATTAACGGCTCTTTGTTTCGGAAGAAGGCCAGCGTCGGGAAACTCTTGATCCCGTGTTTCCTCGCGAATCCCGTGTCCTCCGTAGTGACGAAGATGATGCCGGTTTCATCCAATTCGTCGTCGATATTCTCGAGCTCTTCCAACACTTTGTCGCATTCATCGCCTTCGTCGCAATCTCCACCTAGTAAAAAACACAATCAAGATTTTATATTGATATCAAATGCTTAGACTCTATCTCGTAACATCAGACCTAATAAAACTTTCTGTCCTGAGAGATTCACTTCTCGTTTTGATCACTCTAGTGTCGTCAACAGGGTAATTTCTAAAGCCAATAGATTCAGTCACTTATTTGACATTTTTAATGATTCCAGTTATGTCATAAGAAGAAAGCTTCGTGCATATTTTTTAGCGCTCAATTCATGAAATCCTTATTGCAAAATACTTCTATCTCTCTTATAGCCGTTTTGTTTGTTTGTCACTCAGCATTTTTCTAAATATGTAAACCTTTCTTTTTTTGCTCTGCTCGCGGCGATTTCTCTCTACTTGTAAAGGGCCAATTGACCCGTGAAATAAATAAATAAATAAATAAANTTTAGACTCTATCTCGTAACATCAGACCTAATAAAACTTTCTGTCCTGAGAGAACCGTGAAATAAATAAATAAATAAATAAATGCTGAAGAGGGAGTACTAACAGCAGGCTATTTGAAATTTGAGTACTTACTGAAGAACGCGACGACGTATTCGTGTTCCTCGATCAAGTCGACCAAAATCTCGTCGGTGACTTCCTCGATGGTGGCGAAGTTCTTCTGCTCGATGAGCCACTCGAGCACCTCGTCCTCGTTGAGGAGATCGCCCTCGTAGATCGCCGGTATCTTGCTCTCGAAGTAGACCAGGGTCGGTAGATGATCGATACCGTACTCCTTCGCCTCGGCGTCGTTGTCCATGCGTATGATCACGATCCCCTCCTTCTCCAGCTCGTCGTCGATGTTCTCCAGCTCGTTCAGTATCCTTATGTCCTGCTTGTCGTCCTTGTCGTCTACGGAAATGAATCAATTCGTGTCTCGTTTTCGCCCCCGATCGATCAACAGCACCTACCTAACCGGTAACAGTGGAAGAATGTTAAAAGGAGGTAGAAAGACGAATCGATCGCTTACAAAACAGGACGGCCAAGTACGGCGAGGTCTCAATCAGCTTCTCCATCATCTCGTCCGTCACCTCCGGTATCTCCGTGTGCTTCTTCTGATGCAGTAGCCAACCGAGCAGCTGATCCTCGTTCATCAGATCCCCTGACAAAATCGACCGCGCCGATTAGCTTCTTCGAAACTTCTTCTACTAAGTGCGACGAAGTATTCGATCGAGATACCTTCGTAGACGTGTGGTATCCTTCTCTCGAAGAGTACCAACGTGGGGAGAGAGTCGATCCCGTACTCCTTCGCCTCGTTCAAGTCAGAGATCTTGACGAACGCTATGTTGTGCTGATCGCAATCGTCGTCGATGTTCTCCAGCTCGCCGAGCACCTTCTGACTCTTCTTCTGGTCCTTGTCATCTGTTGCAGAAAAAGAAAAACAGCTTTTGATGATCCTGTGTAACGGGCGACGCTGACGACTAGTTTCTTAAACGGTTCGATGGTACGTAAATAAATAGCGAAATAAAAAGAACTTAATCACTGACAAAAGAGGACGGCTACGTGAGGCATCTTCTCGATGACCATGTCGAGCATCTCGTCGGTGATATCCTCGATGTGATCACTTTTCTGTTGTTGCTCTAACCATTTCAAAACTTTCTCCTCGTCCTCCAGGTTCCCCTCGTAGAACGTCGGTATCCCCTTCTCGAAGTAGAGCATGCTCGGGATCTTTTCAATACCGTATTCCTTCGCCTCCTCCGCGTTATCGATCTTCACGAAGGTCACACCTAACTGATCGCACTCGTCGTCGATGTTCTCCAGCTCGTTCAGAATCTTCTGCGATTTCCGATCGTTGTTGTCGTCTGACAACAATCCCCAACCATAAGTCGTGATACTATACTTTATAGTATTTTAGTGAGTACTTACAAAAGAGTACTGCGAGAGTTTTGCCATCCTTGATCAGACGGTCTAACATCTCGTCGGTGACGTCTTCGATCTCGTCTTTCTCTAACTGAGACAGCAACCATTCCAGAATTTCATCCTCGTTCTCCACATCGCCTAAAGTCATCCAATTTTATTTGATTAAAACCCAGAATCCAAGGCCGGTATTCATAGTTATTACTTATTTTTAAGATCGCCTTAAGAATTTTTTTTCCATATTTTCCGTCCTCGTCTCGTACAGGGAACAGGGACTTAAGCTAATGCTTAAGTTGATCTTGAAAGTATGTAATGACTATGAATACCGGCCCGAGAATCCTTGATCTACTTACCATCGTAAACATTCGGAATCTGCTTTTCGAAATAGACGATCGCCGGCATCGAATCGATCCCAAAGTCCTTCGCGGCTTTTTCATCGTCGATCTTGACGAACTGGATACCATGTTTATCGCAGTCGTCGTCGATTTTCTCTAATTCAGTCAGAACCTGCATCGAATCCTCGTCACCATGGTCGTCTAAAGAATTAATGAATCAATGCTTAAGTACAGAGAAGTGATGCCATTGAGATTAATAGAAATGTATGTACAGAATAACACGACCAGGTTGTCGATATTCCCGATGAGAGTCTGTAGAGTCTTTGCTGTTACGTCCTCGATCACGTCCTCTTCGTCTCCCGTGCTTTTGTTCGCTATCAGCCACTCCAGCACGTCTTCCTCTCTACTGAGCTCCTCTGCAATTTTTCATCAATCAAACGTCATGATTTTTCTAATTCTTTTTTTGATTACTGCAGAAATATACAAGATTGCATTCCGAAAATTTGTTCTCCTACAGTGACGTCCATAAATATTCGTACACATTTCGAAACGGTATACAATTTTTAGTATTGGATCAAAGAACTTTATCTTCTGTGGAATTTTAGAGAGCTTAACTTACTATAGAATGTCTAACGAAAAATTTAAAAAACTTGGTGTTCATTGAAATCGTGAGGAAAAAAGAAAAGATTATGATGTTTAACTTTTTTGTTGGAGGCTCTAGCAAAAATTTCAAACATCCCGTTTGTAGATCTAAATGTGTTATATGAATATGTAAAATTTCATAAAAATCTATGAAACCATAAAAGAGTTAGACATATCGAAAGATGTAAAAATTACAGATCCTAATAAAAAAGTTAAAAACCATGTCCTTTACTATTTTCCTCGCGATTTCAATGAATATCAAGTTTTTTAAATGTTTTGTTAGACATTCTATAGTAAATTAAGCTCTCTAAAATTCCACAGAAGATAAAGTTCTTTGATCCAATACTAACTGCATAAGGACTTGCATATAGTATATGCTTGAATTTTTTAAAAGTTGCAATCTAAACATTTAGTTAAAACTAGTTATAAGTACCAAATTGCAACTTGTTGATACATTATTCTTCTTTGTATTTTATATTAATGCATTAATAAATCTCGTATGAGGTTTTCTAAATAAAAAAAAAAATATCTATGGACGTCACTGTACGTAAAATAATACTTACGCTCGTAAATGATAGGTATCTGATGCCTATAGTAGACGAGCTTGGGAAGAGAGCCTAGATTGTATTCTTCGGCGAGTTGTTCGTCCGCGATCTTGACGAAACCGATCCCCAACTGATCGGCCTCGTCGTCGATGTTCTCCAACTCTTGAAGGGCCTTCAGACACTTTTTGCAGTCAGGCTTGTCTGTCCCATTTAAAATAAAACACGATGTTATTCGAATTTCGCGTTTTCGAAATCGGTTTCGGGCAAGACCGGGTTAAAATCCTTGAAGTATCCAAAAGTTGGTCGTATTCTAGGTGACGAAATACTTTTACTATCGTGGAGGAGTTTCTTCTCGGATTAGTACAAAAAATTCCTCTCAGTTATGATACACATTCCTTCTATTCTAGGGGGTTCAGGAAAATGCACATACTAATATCCAAATGTTTCCGGGGGCAAAAAATTAGTACATAGAATACTTCGTTTCTGTTCGCTTATAATCGGGAAATATGTCGTTTTTTTATTACTTTTCCAACAGAGATTCTCTTACTTCATTGTCACCTTCTTATTTCAATCCTTATATTACACTAATGAGAAAGATAGTTGCTGAAAGTAATGCAGTGTACTTGAAAGTAAGAGTCGATTGTTAACTATGTTGATTGGAGGTGTAGTCACGTACATGGAAACATATATAATCAAGCATCAACTGCGAGCCGTTACATTTAAGAGAACCACTTCGCATTTCCAGTTATATAGTCTTGTAAATATATATTATTTAAAGAATGTTTGTTCCTTAAACATGACGGCCCGCATACGACAGAGTGCAAAGCGTTGCAAACCAAATTACAGTGCAGAGTTGAAATGTGTACTTACTAGAACCGGCGCCAGCACACCGCTGCGTATCCGGACCTATCCATACCAACACACACAAGAACGTTTCACATATATGTATTATTTACAAGTATGTTGTAAGTGTTCGAATCGCAAAGTGGAGGCAATCCCTTAATAAGAAACTCGACAAACATCGTTAGGCGCAGATTTCGCCGAGCTCCACTTTGCGATGCGTTAATTGTATCACAACAGACGATTACGATTTACTGCAGAAAAAAGACGAATACTAATGAGGGGTCCGAGGTGGAGGGGGGACGTTCACTGAGCTCTTTTCAACGAAGAAAGATTTTCGCCGAACCGATCTACGGCGCGGCCTTGAAAATCGTTCTTCTCGTTCAAAGTTAAACGGAGCGTTAAGGCCGGACCGGGAGCCAGGGATAGAGATGAGAGGATCGATAAAGTGTCTACAGAAGTAACTGTGTAACGATCCCGATACCGATCTCGGTATCATTGCGTGATAAGAAAGAAAGAATCGCACATCAGTGAAAATAAAACCAAAGAAACGATTGCTTGGAACACGACGTGTTAATGCCGACCGAGTCTCTGCTCGAATCTCTGGTAAAAAGCTCTGTTAATGTGTGTCTGCACAGATGTATTAGTGAGACAACAAAATAATAATAATTAAAATATCGCATTATTTATATATATGTATATATGTACAAGAATCGTTTCGATATCGTTAAGATATGATTTCGATCTCCATATCCTTCTGTAGGATAAATAGGTTCAAAACCATAATTATTTTTTCGACTCGGGTGGTATCGAATCTTTTCTGAATTTCTCCCGTTTAGGGGAATCCATTTCGTTTACCTTCGAGACGATTTTACTCTAAAGTGCTTTGGGGGAGAGAAGAAACTTAAGTAAAAGGTAATTTTGGAATTGATTCGAAAGAGAACTCACAGAAGAGGACAGCCACGAACTCGGTGTCCTCGACGATCTTTTCCAAGATCTTCGAGTTCACTTCCTCGATACGATCGGGCAGGTCCATCGCTTCCAGACTCGTCAGGAAGTCCAGGACCTCTTCTTCGTCCATCAGGTCACCTGCAATAACCGGCCAGCCATCAAGTCTCCGATCGCGATTGAGAAACGGAGTCAACGTGATCTATTTATTATTAAACAGGTTCTACAGTCAGGTCTAATTAGAGTTGCTTAACACGCGGTACACAGTCGTCCCTGTACCAAATCTACGCCTTCTACAAGCGTACAATTTTAATGTACATATCGTTCGATCGCGACTTCCTGTCGCATCTATTTAACATCCCGAGCCGTCGAAAATAGCCCCTGTTGCATTAGCCACAATGGAAATAGATGCGTCTTGTCGTTACATCATCGAACGGAAAATCGGCCGGAACGAATCGACGAGTGAAAGTCGATCCTATATCGTTATCTCTTTTCCTCCAACGATCGCGGATTAATAAATCCGCGGCGAGATCGCCTTGCCAGTTTTACCGGCCACAATGTCCCGCGATTGATGATCACACCTGTACCCGGTCCGCTTCCGCGTTGCCCGTCCAACTGCGCCCGCGATCTCTAAATTTCTTTCGTCGATTTCGTTCTCTCTTACAATTTTCATCTCGCGTCTACCTCGGTAGAACCGAGCAGCCGTGCAGAAGCGGCGGCGGTCTAAATGCAGAGAATCAGAGCGGCGATCGATTTCAATGAAACAGCGAGCGTTACGTAAGGCATTCCATCCACCCTATTAATTTCCGTCGTCGCGTCGCGTCGCGGCGGTCCGTTTCTCGTGTCAGTGGCCGTCAGCCTAGGATCGCGTCGCGGCGTCCGCGGCTCCGCTCGCCAGTTGGGGGTGGCGTATGTCGGACAAAAGTCGGACACACGACCGTCACTGTTCTACAGGCCGAACGAACGAAATACCAACGGCCGGGACCGGTGCCAGATCGCGAAGGTGGTCCGACCCGGTGCAACGTGTAACGAAAATCCGAGACCAGCCGCGATTAATAAGATTCTTCTTCCGCGCTCGCGATGATACGTATTTCGACTGACCCATGTTTTCCCATTAGACAGTTTCATTGTAATTAATAATTAAATGAGTTATCGTAAAACGAGATTTGAAAGGAAAGATTTGTACCGTCTGACTTATCGTTGACTCGTGTCACTGGGTATCGGAAAAAATCTGCGAATCCGAGAATACCGTCGATTGTCCCGCGGATTCTGGGTCAAGTACTAAACCGCGGCGAGTCTCGAACCTTGTTTCTCATACCTGGCAAGGTTACCGAGAATCGCGGCCGGATTCCAATAAAAAGTTTGGCGAACTTTCAGCCATTAGGAATCATTTACTATCGTCCGCTTTTGTTCGCCGCATAGTTTCCTTTTTCGCTGAATGATTCAAGCTGGGAGAGTGAGCCTGACCTTCGTAGATGATCGGTTCCCTCTCGCGGAAGTAAGTCAGAGCTGGGAAGTTCTTGATGCCGTACTGCTTCGCCAGTCGTTTGTCGTTGATCTTGACGAAGTCGACCCCGAAGTGGTCCGTGTCGTCGTCGATCTTTTCCAGCTCGGCCAGCACCTTGTCGCACGTCGTGCAGCTTCTCGCATCTAAAACAAAATTGCATCGTGAATGCAATTCGTGGGTAAGTGCGTCGGGACGGCGTTAAGGTGGCTCCAGCGTTTGGGGTCGTGGGTGCCTCGAGCTTGCTCAGGTAAACCCGTGCACGATCTCTCAAGCCCCATCACGTGCGCTAATTATTAGCCTCGAGGTACAGGTGTATGAGAAAGCTTTGGAAATATAGAGCTACGAGAGGATTAGATGAGAAGCCCTGCTAAAAATGACCAATTAGCCTCGAAGTACAGGTGTATGAGAAAGCTTTGGAAATATAGAGCTACGAGAGGATTAGATGAGGAGCCCTGCTAAAAATGACCAATTAAAACCAAATTAAAACCGATTTAATTTTAATCGGTATAAATCGTATTTAAGTAGAATTAAATCGGTTTTAATTTGGTTTTAAGGTGGCTCCAGCGTTTGGTGTCGTATCAAGCGGTGGTTCCAATTAAGATTTAGAGTTTTTTGCTAGTTGAACGCTCTTGACATAAATATATATTTTTTTATTTTATTATTATTACATGATTCAAATGTACATAACTCGCAAAAAAAGTCACAAATAATAAAAAGTAAAATAGAATTATGTATGTTAATTTTCGCCGCATGAAAAACGTCCTCTGCTGTACGTTCCTGATCTGTAAGCGGACATGCGCAGGAGAGCACAAAGATGGTAAAATGTAACATGTCAAGCTTTGACTGCTATTTACTCATCAAAATTGCGTGGTTACCTATATTTATTTTGATACTAGCAGAATCCTTGTCTCAAATTTTATAAGCATGTAGTTTTTTACTCAAATTTATAATTTTACTACTAAGAACAAGCAATTTATCTTACATTTCCCATATAACATGTTAAAAATGAACATTTTGTAATGTACTTTTCTCACCAATTTATGTGGTGACCTCCCTTTTTTTTTATGGCTATCGAAAGTTAAAGATTTGAATAATATTCTCCTAAAGTTTAACCCCAATCTATGATTTTAGACAAACTCGCTGGAGCCACCTTAAAATCGAGGGATGAGGCGTCGATCTTTACTTCGAGCGGCCTTGGCGACGGCCTTGCGTTACAGGGAAACTAATCCTGAATTTTATGCTTATCGCCGCCGGCTTGGCAGTTCCAAGCGGTGTTGGCCGGCACCGTCTTTGCCCCGAGGACCAGTTACGCGGGTGTTGGGTTACAATGATTCGATACGGAACGGGTCTCCGCGATTTTTCTCGTTCCCTCGCGCGCCGATGGATCGGGATCGCGTTTTAACGCCGCGCCGAGAGGAAGAGAAAGAGGGAAACGAGCGAACAGGTGGACGTAGCCATTTTTGGCTTCGGCGTCCTCAGAATAGAGCCACAAAGCCTGCGAGAGTTGGATTCGACTCCCTTCTTCAGTCTTTCTCTTTCTTCTTCTCGTGTTCGATTCTATTTTTGTCTGGCATACCAGGACGATTCTACGGGACGAATCACGTGCCTTTCTTTGCTCGCTTTGCTTTCTCTCTTATTCTAAATCGATAGAATTAATAACTTAAAAAATGGAAAGGAAATGCGTTTCTAATTACTTTGCATTCTCTACAACGAGTCTGTGAAAGGGTTATTTTTTTTCTTTCTTGTTAATTAGGAATGGAGGTATATAGGTCAGTTTAAAAAAATGATTTTTATTGTTCTCTCGTTTCGATTTCCTCCGCGTCGAAGAGAGTAGCTGCCGTCTGTGGAAACGATCCCGAACTGATCCTCCCGGTGGTGCGGTCTCGCAAACAAATATAAATAGAGCGACACAAAACAATTCTATTTTTATTTCCCATCGTATCCACCCACCCGTTCCGCTCCCAAGTGGATCGTCGAATCGGGAACGAAAAATAAACGATACGCTAGAGCCCGATTTCACGCGCGGGCCATCGATCATCCCAGCGCATCGCGCGTCCCTGGAAATACGATCGCCGTCCTCAAGGAAATGCCACGCGTCTCTCGTGCAGCGAATAATAGAAGCTAGAACTACTACTACTACTGTTACGGGCTAAATGAGCTGTCGATGCTAAATGGAGCGAGAACCCTCGTTCGCGGGATTGCATCGGTCGTCCGTCGCCGTCAATGCCCGTCGGGTCGGCCGAGAGGTTGACCGACAGAAGCGTGTCAATCTAAATAGCACCGGCGAGAAAATGATATCACCGTCGGGCAAGAATACGCGCAGCGGGTCCGCGCCGGCCTTGATCGTTCCGCTCCTCCGGCTGGACAGGAACTCGCGCCGTTCCGCCGCGGGTATTAAACATTCGATAGAAAATTTGCAATTAGAGAAGTTGCGGATTTGCAAAACTCAGCCGCAGCGAGAAACGGAGACGACGACGACGCGACGGCCAGTGCCTAGTTTACGAGCCACTAAAAATACGAGAACGAACGGCCTCGCCGTCCATCGCGACATTTTACTCGTCCGCGTTCTCGCTCATGGACCGGAGGGGCCAGAGCTCGGTCCGCGGGACCGGACGCCCGATCGAGAAGAGATCTGAGGTCAGAGATGGAAATATTTAGACGAAACGCAGAGGAAAACGATGGTCTCCGAGGAACGTGGGAGGTCGGTGAAATTCTCGTTGGATCCGACGCCAGAATTACGTGAACCGAACTCCGGGGGAGTGACGGAGAGATTATTAAAAAAGAGTTTTTCCTCGCGCAAAGGGTTGAGCTTCGTGCAGTCGATGGTTTTATTTATACCGGAAGAAGCACTCGGAGCGTATTCTCAGGGTCCTAGCCCGGGTCTAAAGATAGCCACTTAATCGGCCGTATTTCTTGTCACGAGTAGACGCGTGGGTCGCGATTGTGTCGGTATTGGTGAGCCCTCGCTAGTGTGAAGTGTGAACTAACGATTTGGGACAACGCGTGGGTGCCTCGAGCTCGATCAGGTAAACCCGTGCGCGATCTCTCAAGCCTCATCGTAGTCGTTCCAGCACGTGCGCCAATTATTAGCCTCGAAGTACAGGTGTATGAGAAAGCTTTGGAAATATGGGCCGGTATTCATGGTCGTTACTTATTTTTAAGGTCGCCTTAAGCATTTGCTTAAGTCCCTGTTTCCTGTACGAGACAAGGACGGGAAATATGGTATAGACAGGGATAGCAAATGCTTAAGTCGATCTTAAAAATAAGTAACGACTATGAATACCGGCCATAGAGCTACGAGAGGATTAGATGAGAAGCCCTGATAAAAATGACCAATTAAAACCAAAGTAAAACCGATTTAATTTTAATCGGTATAAATCGTGCTTAAGTAAAATTAAATCGGTTTTAATTTGGTTTTAAGGTAGCTCCAGCGTTTGGTGTATCAAGCGGTGGTTCCAATTAAAATTTAGAGTTTTTTGCTAGTTGAATGCTCTTGACATAAATATATATTGTTGTACATGATTCAAATGTACATAACTCGCAAAAAAAGTCACAAATAATAAAAAGTAAAATAGAATTATGTATGTTAATTTTCGCCGTATGAAAAACGTCCTCTGCTGTACGTTCCTGATCTGTAAGCGGACATGCGCAGGAGAGCACAAAGATGGTAAAATGTAACATGTCAAACTTTGACTGCTATTTACTCATCAAAATGCGTGGTTACCTATATTTATTTTGATACTAGCAGAATCCTTGTCTCAAATTTTATAAGCATGTAGTTTTTTACTCAAATCTACAATTTTATTACCAAGAACAAGCAATTTATCTTGCATTTCCCATATAACTCTATGTTAAAAATGAACATTTTGTAATGTACTTTTCTCACCAATTTATGTGGCGACCTCCCGTTTTTTTTATGGCTATCCAAAGTTAAAGATTTGAATAATATTCTCCTAAAGTTTAACCCCAATCTATAATTTTAGACAAACTCGCTGGTGCCACCTTAATTGGTCATTTTTAGCAGGGAGTACAATGACCTGTCGCCACGAGACGTTGCAAAATTGTTGAAAGATTGATCGAATTTCTATGTTTAATCCTGTCTCTTTGAATCCATAGCTTCTTTCAATGAAGTTCTGACGATTTTATTGCCTCTCCGTGGCCGTCAAATAAACTCGCCTCCACAGCCCGCGTCAGAGTATCTCTAAAGATTAAAAAAAGTTCGAAGCCCGATTGTGAGCTTTCGGTGAATAACTCTGTATTATTTTTAAATTCGCAAGAGAGGGCTTTCATTTTTGCCGGTCAATAAAGTTGTTCGAGGGGAAACAGTGTGCGAGTGCGTGATTAAAGTAGGAACGACATGCTAAAGCAAACACACCGACGCGGCCATCTACTTCTGAATAAACAACGTATAGTATCACGGTGTATATATATAACCGAGCAACGGGGAATAGTTGGCAGCCGTTCGGCCGTGCTTATCACTGAATTAGCAATTTTCTCATTCTCACTTTTTCCTGGCAACCCGGTAATTAAATTAAGCCGCGGACAGGTGGCCGACCGACGTCCGCTAAACAACAGACACTCGCTCTCTGTTTACTCGAATAATTCGCTTTAATAAACAAGAAGAATCGTAGATCGTTCACTTCGGATTATTTCCGAG
>SMSR01016057.1:26025-37149 GCA_019453355.1 Ceratina japonica | reverse complement strand
TATATAGGTCAGTTTAAAAAAATGATTTTTATTGTTCTCTCGTTTCGATTTCCTCCGCGTCGAAGAGAGTAGCTGCCGTCTGTGGAAACGATCCCGAACTGATCCTCCCGGTGGTGCGGTCTCGCAAACAAATATAAATAGAGCGACACAAAACAATTCTATTTTTATTTCCCATCGTATCCACCCACCCGTTCCGCTCCCAAGTGGATCGTCGAATCGGGAACGAAAAATAAACGATACGCTAGAGCCCGATTTCACGCGCGGGCCATCGATCATCCCAGCGCATCGCGCGTCCCTGGAAATACGATCGCCGTCCTCAAGGAAATGCCACGCGTCTCTCGTGCAGCGAATAATAGAAGCTAGAACTACTACTACTACTGTTACGGGCTAAATGAGCTGTCGATGCTAAATGGAGCGAGAACCCTCGTTCGCGGGATTGCATCGGTCGTCCGTCGCCGTCAATGCCCGTCGGGTCGGCCGAGAGGTTGACCGACAGAAGCGTGTCAATCTAAATAGCACCGGCGAGAAAATGATATCACCGTCGGGCAAGAATACGCGCAGCGGGTCCGCGCCGGCCTTGATCGTTCCGCTCCTCCGGCTGGACAGGAACTCGCGCCGTTCCGCCGCGGGTATTAAACATTCGATAGAAAATTTGCAATTAGAGAAGTTGCGGATTTGCAAAACTCAGCCGCAGCGAGAAACGGAGACGACGACGACGCGACGGCCAGTGCCTAGTTTACGAGCCACTAAAAATACGAGAACGAACGGCCTCGCCGTCCATCGCGACATTTTACTCGTCCGCGTTCTCGCTCATGGACCGGAGGGGCCAGAGCTCGGNGTCGGCCGAGAGGTTGACCGACAGAAGCGTGTCAATCTAAATAGCACCGGCGAGAAAATGATATCACCGTCGGGCAAGAATACGCGCAGCGGGTCCGCGCCGGCCTTGATCGTTCCGCTCCTCCGGCTGGACAGGAACTCGCGCCGTTCCGCCGCGGGTATTAAACATTCGATAGAAAATTTGCAATTAGAGAAGTTGCGGATTTGCAAAACTCAGCCGCAGCGAGAAACGGAGACGACGACGACGCGACGGCCAGTGCCTAGTTTACGAGCCACTAAAAATACGAGAACGAACGGCCTCGCCGTCCATCGCGACATTTTACTCGTCCGCGTTCTCGCTCATGGACCGGAGGGGCCAGAGCTCGGTCCGCGGGACCGGACGCCCGATCGAGAAGAGATCTGAGGTCAGAGATGGAAATATTTAGACGAAACGCAGAGGAAAACGATGGTCTCCGAGGAACGTGGGAGGTCGGTGAAATTCTCGTTGGATCCGACGCCAGAATTACGTGAACCGAACTCCGGGGGAGTGACGGAGAGATTATTAAAAAAGAGTTTTTCCTCGCGCAAAGGGTTGAGCTTCGTGCAGTCGATGGTTTTATTTATACCGGAAGAAGCACTCGGAGCGTATTCTCAGGGTCCTAGCCCGGGTCTAAAGATAGCCACTTAATCGGCCGTATTTCTTGTCACGAGTAGACGCGTGGGTCGCGATTGTGTCGGTATTGGTGAGCCCTCGCTAGTGTGAAGTGTGAACTAACGATTTGGGACAACGCGTGGGTGCCTCGAGCTCGATCAGGTAAACCCGTGCGCGATCTCTCAAGCCTCATCGTAGTCGTTCCAGCACGTGCGCCAATTATTAGCCTCGAAGTACAGGTGTATGAGAAAGCTTTGGAAATATGGGCCGGTGTTCATGGTCGTTACTTATTTTTAAGGTCGCCTTAAGCATTTGCTTAAGTCCCTGTTTCCTGTACGAGACAAGGACGGGAAATATAGGATAGACAGGGATAGCAAATGCTTAAGTCGATCTCAAAAATAAGTAACGACTATGAATACCGGCCATAGAGCTACGAGAGGATTAGATGAGAAGCCCTGATAAAAATGACCAATTAAAACCGAAGTAAAACCGATTTAATTTTAATCGGTATAAATCGTGCTTAAGTAAAATTAAATCGGTTTTAATTTGGTTTTAAGGTAGCTCCAGCGTTTGGTGTGTCAAGCGGGAGTTCCAATTAAGATTTAGAGTTTTTTGCTAGTTGAACGCTCTTGACATAAGTATATATTGTTGTACATGATTCAAATGTACATAACTCGCAAAAAAATGTCACAAATAATAAAAAGTAAAAAAGAGTTTTTTGCTAGTTGAATGCTCTTGACATAAATATATATTGTTGTACATGATTCAAATGTACATAACTCGCAAAAAAAGTCACAAATAATAAAAAGTAAAATAGAATTATGTATGTTAATTTTCGCCGTATGAAAAACGTCCTCTGCTGTACGTTCCTGATCTGTAAGCGGACATGCGCAGGAGAGCAGAAAGATGGTAAAATGTAACATGTCAAACTTTGACTGCTATTTACTCATCAAAATTGCGTGGTTACCTATATTTATTTTGATACCAGCAGAATCCTTGTCTCAAATTTTATAAGCATGTAGTTTTTTACTCAAATCTATAATTTTATTACTAAGAACAAGCAATTTATCTTACATTTCCCATATAACTCTATGTTAATAATGAACATTTTGTAATGTACTTTTCTCACCAATTTATGTGGTGACCTCCCTTTTTTTTATGGCTATCGAAAGTTAAAGATTTGAATAATATTCTCCTAAAGTTTAACGCCAATCTATAATTTTAGACAAACTCGCTGGTGCCACCTTAATTGGTCATTTTTAGCAGGGAGTACAATGACCTGTCGCCACGAGACGTTGCAAAATTGTTGAAAGATTGATCGAATTTCTATGTTTAATCCTGTCTCTTTGAATCCATAGCTTCTTTCAATGAAGTTCTGACGATTTTATTGCCTCTCCGTGGCCGTCAAATAAACTCGCCTCCACAGCCCGCGTCAGAGTATCTCTAAAGATTAAAAAAAGTTCGAAGCCCGATTGTGAGCTTTCGGTGAATAACTCTGTATTATTTTTAAATTCGCAAGAGAGGGCTTTCATTTTTGCCGGTCAATAAAGTTGTTCGAGGGGAAACAGTGTGCGAGTGCGTGATTAAAGTAGGAACGACATGCTAAAGCAAACACACCGACGCGGCCATCTACTTCTGAATAAACAACGTATAGTATCACGGTGTATATATATAACCGAGCAACGGGGAATAGTTGGCAGCCGTTCGGCCGTGCTTATCACTGAATTAGCAATTTTCTCATTCTCACTTTTTCCTGGCAACCCGGTAATTAAATTAAGCCGCGGACAGGTGGCCGACCGACGTCCGCTAAACAACAGACACTCGCTCTCTGTTTACTCGAATAATTCGCTTTAATAAACAAGAAGAATCGTAGATCGTTCACTTCGGATTATTTCCGAGCCACGAATTGTTGATAACCGTTAAGTTTCACGGCCTCACATTATTTACGCGCTGCACAAAGGGAGCTTTCCTCGCGAAACAATTTTAGAACGTAGTCAAATTTCTGAAAGATGCGACTGTTTCGTGGCCCGACGCTCGGCCTTGGTAGCGGCGACCCGACGCCTTCGGGCGTCGAAAAGCTCACCGTAAATCAACGGCCGCATAACAATGTTTCAGTAAACCGAGCCGATTTCGCGTCCCGCGACTAATCAGAGTGAAATTCGAAACGGCCGGGGAAACGCGTCGGTTTATTAGTGGAACGAACGGTGCACCGTTTTCCGCGGCAGCCTTGTTACGCGTCCGGTTCGGAAACCGTTCGTTCAATTAATCGTTGATACCGTCATAAATCGCGCATAATGAAGCTCTCGCGCGGGGAACAGAACCGTTAAGTGGCTGCTCAAAGGCTAATTGTCCCGTTTGTACCACGGGGAAGTACAAGCGAATCCTTTTCTTAATTGACGGGGCGAAAAGCGAGCTCGTCTTTCAGGAAGTCCGAAACGAGGGAGGCGCATCTGAAAATACCTACTCCCGGCCGTCTCTTCCGGTATGCGTCACGGCTCTTTCATAATTGCCTCTTCGCGGTTATCCGCGGTGCTGTTCGCTCTCGAGATTCTGTTTAAATCTACGGGAAAATATTTGTACATCTGCAGGTTGCAAGATTGAAGATCGGATGAAAATTTTTGTGACCGCCACGAAGAGGCGACGCGGCTGGAAATAGGCTCGCGTCCCGAGCTCGTCGTCTGGGCCTCGGATTGCGTCTGTCCCCGGAGTTTTCCGGGTCGCCTGGGCCCCGGCGTTCCCTTCGCACCTGGTGAAACGGGTGAAAGGTCGCCGAGAGACGATCGGTACGATTCTCGGTCGCAAGGTGGTCGGGGACGGGATGTTTTCAGACGAGACTCAAGCGAGAGGCTTGCGCTAAAATAACTCGAACGTGTGCTAAAAGCGGCGGCTACCGGAGCGCCGGCCTTGCTGCGGCAAGCTTCAAGAGGCAGTATCGCACTCTCGTCGCCGGCGATCGACCAGAACCCCGGCCGCCACCGGGTGGCTACCGATAAAAATGCCCGAAATAATAATTCACGTGCTAGGGAGCTACCGGCGACCGGGAGACAGAGAGTGTTTGCTCGCAGGGAGAAAGAAGAGTTCTCTCTCGGAGGGACTATTTTTACGGGAGGCAACCAGGGAGGCCGAGGGAGACGCGAGAAACGTTCCCGACGACGCGCACCGCGTGTATTTTCAGAGTTACTCCGTTACGTCACGGAGAGACGTCGAAGATAGCCGTGGAAAGAGAAGCCTCGTTTTTATTATCCAACCGCGACCATCGCGGTAAACGTCATACGCTCCCTCTTCGCGGATCGCGTAAACATTTTAAGGAGGTTCATCCGGTTAAGGAATTAACAGATAGATCTCAAAAAAAAAAATTTGATAATTTATAACAGTATACCAGAATAACTGAAAAAAATTTTTGAGTCATTTGGATACCTTAATGATGAGATATTAATATAAATGTTTTTGACAATTTTGCATGTAGTCATATGGAAAAGAGTGATTTCCTAGACTTCTATTGCTACCCAGTAAGCGAGAAATCATTGCCACAAGGTTATTATAACGTTTTTCAGTAACATGATAATNGTTTTTGACAATTTTGCATGTAGTCATATGGAAAAGAGTGATTTCCTAGACTTCTATTGCTACCCAGTAAGCGAGAAATCATTGCCACAAGGTTATTATAACGTTTTTCAGTAACATGATAATATTATAAAGTATGTAGTTTTTAATGTTGCGTGCAACTTCATTATGAAGTAATATTATTAAGTAATATTTATAAAACGGTATGTTGCAACGTTTATATAATTTACATAAAAGCAATATTTTACAAGGTTGATCTAACATTTCTTGTTTACTGGGTAATTTATTAGGTATTGATAGACAGTTTTGAATGAAACTTATGTCATATTAAAGAGAAACATTTAACGAACGTTTTAATTGCAAATTTCGGTAGATTGGGTGACTATGAATCGAGAAATATATAAACACAACAAACGAAATCTGCATCTTTCAGCAGTAGATAACCTCCGTAACATGTACGTTAGTCAAGCAAGCTCCCCTTTTCTATAAGTTGCATTTGACTTGCTATGTACCAGATAAACCTCCTTAAATACATATTAATGCAAATTTACGATAAATTTAATGAATTTTCAAGAAAATTTAATTAACCTCGAGAAAATTTATTAAATTTTCAAGAACACTTAATGTAGGGTTCATGAAAATTAGTGTTCTGCACATTTAATCAAATTTCTGATTCAATTTAATAAAAAAATACAAGTTCCCCTTTTCTATAACTTGCATTTGACTTGCTATGTACCAGATGAACCTCCTTAAATACATATTAATGCAAATTTACGATAAATTTAACGAATTTTCAAGAAAATTTAATTAACCTTGAGAAAATTTATTGAATTTTCAAGAAAACTTAATGTAAGGTTCATGAAAATTAGTGTTCTGCACATTTAATCAAATTTCTGATTCAATTTAATAAAAAAATACAAGTTCCCCTTTTCTATAACTTGCATTCGACTTGCTATGTACCAGATGAACCTCCTTAAACACATATTAAAGCAAATTTACGATAAATTTAATGAATTGTCAAGAAAATTTAATTAACCTTGAGAAAATTTATTGAATTTTCAAGAAAACTTAATTCAGGGTTCATGAATATTAGTGTTCTGCACTTCTGCATTTCTGATTAAATTTAATAAAAAAACACAAGCTCCCCTTTTCTATAACTTGCATTTGACTTGCTATGTACCAGATGAACCTCCTTAAATATGCAGAAGCACCGAACGGTTCTGTTCGAATTTTTTCAAATGACGTAAGAATTAGGAATCGTCAGACCGTGAATCCAAAGGAATTGTCAAATTGGCACGAGGGATCAGGTTTAAGTAACATGAAATGAACTAAATTAAAGGTTTAGTATGATTTCCTCTCGTTGGCATGGCTCGATGTTATTTCGTCTTGTTCACGTTAGCTGTTACGTCAGGCGGTATTATGAAAACGTGATTCAGGGTAGAGTCGCGAGAGGAACGCGGCGGCGTACGCCGATATGCATAACCGAGTGCGTACACGCCAGGAACAGGTTGTCAACAGACGCATTTGCGATACGCTTTATCCCTTATTAGATCAGGACGTCCTTACGATCTAGTTTCTGCATTAGCGCGTCAGCTTTCAGCCGTCTATCAACTAATTTTATAATACACCATGGCCAGGTTTCATGCGTCACGACGTCGTGAGTCAGTGGTCGGATCCATGTTCAAATCCGGACGCAACGCGTTTGACTCACGGATTTATTAATTAAAGAAAAGCTCGTATCTCGATTTTCGATTCGTCCTACTAGCCGCTTGGCAAAAGGGTAGGAATTCAGTACCTGTTAATCTGCCCGCGCATAACGATTTCGTGCGTAATCGTCGTCCCTCTGTGCGAAAGAAGTATCGTCGAGGAGTGGATTTGAATTAATCAAGCCGCGCGGACGCCGAAATAAACACAGCGGCGTACNAAACGCGTTTGACTCACGGATTTATTAATTAAAGAAAAGCTCGTATCTCGATTTTCGATTCGTCCTACTAGCCGCTTGGCAGGAAAAAGGGTATTCAGTACCTGTTAATCTGCCCGCGCATAACGATTTCGTGCGTAATCGTCGTCCCTCTGTACGAAAGAAGTATCGTCGAGGAGTGCATTTGAATTAATCAAGCCGCGCGGACGCCGAAATAAACACAGCGGCGTACGAATATCCGCCGTGCGCCGCGGCGCTCGATCAACGTCACCGGGCCGGGCCGGGGAATTGAAATAAAAACGTTCGCGTGTGCACACGGCTGGTTTCGAAATTTGACTTTTACAATGTTAAATCGATTCGAGCGCCGCGATCATTTGTCTGCGCGGGATAGGCTTGGGACGAGGGTTTCGACGAGAAACAGGGGCGTCAATCTCCCGCTGGGAGATTTATTTATAACGCGCGAACGCGCGTCCCCGCCTCGGTACGTTAAACCGTGTCCGTATTGACGTCTCACTTGTCGCCTTTTGCACGCAAAACGATCTCAATGACGAATCGCGTGCCGCGGTTCTGGCTTTCATCGACACCCACTACACCACTGCCACGGATTATGTAATTCCCGCCGAGGAGAACAACGAAGAAGAACGAAGGACGAGCCAGAGGCGGAGAGTAAAATAGTTCGACGACTATTCGAAAATCGAAACGAATGATTAGGGTTGATATTCCGACGAAAGAATNATTCGACGGTTATTCGAAAATCGAAACGAATGATTAGGGTTGATATTCCGACGAAAGAATAAATCGAGAACGAACGGTCACTTAATTTAGTTCCTTCGGCTCGTAACCCAGATTTCTTTTAGAAGATAAAAAGTTGAAAGAGGATCGAGAGCCAGGTCGGAGTCGCGGTGAACCGAGAGGAATGCGAGAGTCAAAAACGAAAGAGAAAGAGACAGAGAAAGCAGGAGACACGCGTAGCGCGAGGTACCGAGGAAGAATCCGCTATGCGCAAAAGGGTTCGAGAGTTATGGACGGGTTACATAACAGTCGGTGCCACGTGTCGGCGGACGTCGCGTCGACTTTGCATTTCCCGAGTCCACTTTCGTAACACGGTTCCAAAAATTGAAGACACCGAACTATATAGCCGTTATATCCGGGGTTCCACGTTCCCTCCCGAAGCCGACGCGTGCAAGGGACCGTTTTACCCGGCGAAGGATTCTCCTTCGGGCCCGAAGAAGGGACACTTACACCAGTACACGGCAACAAAGTCCTTCTCGTTGAGGAGCCGCTNAGCGTGCAAGGGACCGTTTTACCCGGCGAAGGATTCTCCTTCGGGCCCGAAGATGGGACACTTACACCAGTACACGGCAACAAAGTCCTTCTCGTTGAGGAGCCGCTCGAGCTGTTTGGCATTGACTTCCTCGATGACAGGCTCGGCTTCCTTGTGGCCGCCCTTCGGCCGGGGCTCGTCCGACTTCGTCTTAGCGACGGCCCCGACGTTGCCCAGGAGGGCGCATAACACCGCTAGCACACCGAGGAGGAAGATCGGCCTCGCGTATCCTTGCGGCATCGTCGTCGAAAGCCCGCGGGTACAGCTACTCCTCCTTCGTCGCCGCCAGCACCACCACCACCGGTCGAAACGTACCGTCGAAACGTCGTCGTTCGCCGTCGACATCGCCGCACTGACTGGCGAACCGGCTATTTTTGATTTTTCGGACAGCGCCGCGTCGACGACGGCCACGCCGCGCCGAGTCACCGTTTTCAGCTTCCTCGCTTCACCCCCTGGCGCGACGACCACCAGGACTCTCTGTCTAAAGTTCCTACACGTAAATTCCCTTCCAGATTTTCTCATTTTATTCCCGGAGAACAGCTGGCTTTCCTTGGTTTTACGAACCTGATGAAGTACTTTGATCTTCAGCATTTCGTACAAGAAGACAATGACTGATTAATAGAATTGATGTCGTAAGCTGTGAATTTTTCTTAAATAGCTTGGAATCAAAGCGGAATACTTGATAGTCTTAATATTTAATCGTAGAAGAAGATAACGTTTAATCGCAGCTGATCTTTGAGATCCCGGACTCGTAGTTTGAAATCAAGAGGGCGTAAATCTCAGATCTCGGCGCGATCGATATTTCAGTTTTCGGTGAAATGATTCGACCAAGTATTTGCTAAAAAATTCATTTATTTAAGATCCGCCGTGCAGCGAATCCCTGGCTCACAGGTGAGTCTTTGTACAAAGAGCGTCTTTTATTTATACAAAATATGACATATCTATTTCCTAATTTATGTATATGTACCTGGCTGAGGCCTTCCGTTACATCGAAATTACACCCGGAAGGCGTATCGAGAAGAGATTTCGAAATCGCTTGATCCACGAATGATTAATTAATTAATTAAAACGATCAGTCCGTCCGCGTCCGCCACACTGTCAACCCCGTCGTCGCTGTACATCCTCCCGCGCGCGCATGGCATGACGAACATCGAATCAGTGCAGTCTATCTTTTGATTATAACACGTCGTCGTTTATTTGAATAATTACGCAAGAGTATTATGTACACGATTACTTATCTCGTACCCTATTTACACGAAGACAAACCACGAGTATTTTATTCAGCTAACGAGAGCCCGAACGCCTCCCCTTCATCATAGACGCACCGTGCGTTAGGATCCCCGCGAGATTATCTACAAAACGAGAGAAGAACGTTGGCCCCGGGTCTAAAACTAATTAAGGCGGTCGCCTATCACGAGATAAAATCGATTGGCACCTTCGCGAGTCCCGTCGAAGATCAGTCAACTTAAGAGTCTCTATATTTTATACAACACACTGCACACACACAACCGCGAGATTAATACTAATACCTGACCGAGAGTCGCGAGAACGCGTGGAAATATCGTCGTGTTAGATCCTCAGCTCGGCGTCGGTAACTGGAATACCCCTATTGGCACTTTGACTGGACCTTTGCGCGGTGGGCGGCACCAAAGGGCTGATACTGGGACTCCTGGTCGCCAGCGGCGACAGGGACGGCGAGAAGCTCGGGCTGAGGGCCGCCGACGGGAAGGTGGAGGTGTCGTGGCTGATCGGGGACCGGGGAGGTATGCCTCTTGCCAGCGCGGGGGCGGCCAGCGATCTGGGAGCAACGGAAGTGAGCAACGGCGGCGGCGGAGCTTTATGTACAGACTTGGTCTTGCCGCTGCTCCCAGAGTTCCCGCTTTGAACGCTGGCCGCGTCGTCCTTAAGCCTCGCGATCTCGCTGAACACGTGGGCCAGCGGCTGGTAATGCGGGCCCCAGTCGAGCAAATAGTCCCAGTTGTACGAACCCGTCAGCTCCTCCTCGCTGTGCACTATCGAGCTCAAGGAACCGTTCATCGACGGGCCGCCGGGCACTTCCAGCCCGGACATCGGCCTCCCGGACTCGCCGATCTTCCCGTAAATCAACGTCGCGATGTCCGCCTCGGTGGCGGCCTCGTCCTCGAATAAATGTAAACTGTCGAGGGGCAGAGCTTCCGGCGGTCGCCTCGGTGTTCCGGCCGGAGGATCTACGATGCCTAGTCTGGCTAAATATTCCTGAGTATTGTGAACCGATAAGTCGCTGGCCGAATCTCCGGTCTGCTGTCCCTCGTTGATCATCCGAATCTCTTCGTCTTCCCCGTCGTCTTCTGCCGATCCTCTGCCCGACGAGCCGGACTGGTCGCTGCCCGACAGCTCCGACGTGGCCTGTTGCTGCCCGGACTGGCCGGAAGTGCCGTACGGCGGGATCTCGTCGTACTTAGGCGGCGCGAACTGGCACGAGGCCGCGCCTCCGGTCCCGTTTCCGTTTCCGGATCCCCCGTTCCCCGCGGCTCCGACTCCGGTCACACTTCTGATGGGAATTGTGTCGAACGCGCTCGGGTCCACGTAGCTGTTCGATGCAGTAGCGTTCCCGTCTCCGTTTAGTCCTGGTTTCGTGCCAGGTTTCTTGTGCCTCCGGTTTCGAATGTGCAGATACAAGAAAATCGCACCGAACGCGACGACTAGTAGCAGAAGAGCGATCAACAAACCGAGAGCCCAGTCGGCTAAGCCTCCCGTCGCTGCGACGGCCATGTTCGAGCCAACGTCCGTCGGATTGGCCAAAGCAGTGACGCCTCGGGCTGCGTTGATATCGTTCTCGTCTGTTAAAGTGATCTCTACCACTGTCAT
>SMSR01016057.1:390-18068 GCA_019453355.1 Ceratina japonica | reverse complement strand
TAAAATTTCATTAAACCATCACTAAACCATTTTCTTAAAAATAGTGATGAGTAATTATTGACAGGAATCGAGTATTAACTAGCTATAAGCAATGATAGATAATTAGCATCTAAAATATACTTACAGTATATTTACAGTATATTTTATACAGTATACTTACAGTATATTTTATAAAAGAAACAGTCTTGTTTGAGAGAGAGAGAAAGAGAGAGGTAATCTTTATTACTAGAACTGCGTAAGATTTAGGGGAACGAAAACAGTATTACATGTAGGATTTGAAGATTTAAACCGGAACTTCTTGACTTTGAAGGTTTAAAACAGAAGTTAAATTTCGACTCGGGGCTACGATAGTGAAAAGGATAAAAGCCGGCGCAGGCCTGCGGTGTTGTAACAAGTGCCTGAAAAGGGCATTGCCGGCCACTTCTGCCGGTATTAAATAAATTCTATCGAGTGGCGCATCGCGAATAGAAAAGCGGCTGGTAGCCTCGTTTGCACCGCGGTTAAGTTTTATGGTGATGCAAATTAGATAGCGATCTGCGTTTCTCTGTTCGCGCGACTACGGAACGGTCTCTCGTCTGCCGCGTGTACGTACGAGGCGCAGAGGAGGCGAGAGGAGGAGGAAAAATGAGGAGGAGGAGAGAGACGAGAAAAATAAGCGCGAGCAGGTGTAGAGGAAAAATATTGTCGCGAGGATATACATGTTTGTTTGCAACACTTGAATCAATTACTTTTTACTACGATACTTATTTCCTGTTTCGTACGGTCTCGCTAACGTCTTCATTGCAGCGACGTGCACGCACATATACATATATGTATATATATATATATATACGGCAGCGCTTACGCGTCAAACTGGAGGCCACCTTCGCTCGGTGCCGTTCCATTGAATCGTATCTGTCAATGGGCGAACAATATGAAACCGAGAAGAACAAACGCGATGGGGAGAGAAAGAGAGAGAGAGCGAGAGAGGGAGAGAGGATGTATGTAACGGGGCGTCTCGCAGCCTCGCCTAAGTTATGCAGATTGTTCCGAACAGTTGGACTTTAATGCCGGCATAAATCCTTTGCCACTTAACTTTATACTTCGGGAGTATGCGCTCCCACCACCCTCTCGTCCCCTTCTTTTTGCCCCGCCGTCCTCCTTACACTTTTTTCCTTTCTTTCTCTCGCGAGGTCCTCCGCGGACGGACCACGCGAAAACGTCCCCTCTATGGTACACTCGGCCCGGATCCGAGCGGATTTCCAGAATAAAATCGGCTCGTAAATGGTTTACGATTCGGAGAAACGAAACAGAAAACGAAATTGCCCGTTCCCGATGGAATCCGGCCCGATGCCAATTTATTAGACAATTAGGTTAAAGAACAAGGTCGTTACCGAGCGCCGGCCCGGCCATGAACGGACTAATTGCGCGTTGATATTAAACGGGCGTACACGCGTTTGCGTCTGCTCGTAATTTACCCGTGCACGATCGCCACCGCGTCGGGTACTAATAATCGTCGGTCAGCCTTCGACCGTATCACCGGGAATAAACAAACGCGGTAATTGAACTATACGACTCGCGTAATTAACTCCGCCATTTCCTCCCTTAGACCCGGCGACTTTTTACGCCGCGTCGTTATGCTAATTTACAATAATTGGCATCGATCGAATCGATTTTCAAAATCATCCATTTTTTGGGAGATCGAATACAGAGGGGTCCAAAAAAATGTATCCACAAGAATCTACTCACACGCTAAATTTTAGATTTTTCGTAATTTTAAAACTGTTACCGGTAGAACCTCCTTAAGTTGGACTTTAAGCTACACTTTCACCAAAAATGAGACAACTCCGTCAATTAGTTTGCAAGTTATGGACTTTTAAACAGTGGATACATTTTTTTGGACTCCTCTGGATATAATAGTTGACTCACCTTCGGGGACGGAGATGATACTGTGTTCCGGGAACGTCGGCTGATTATCGTTGACGTCGATCACTCGGATGCTGAGAGCGGCCGTCCCTGTCAGCTGAGGATTGCCCTGATCCGTCGCGATTATAGTTAGCCTGTATTTCTCTCGAATTTCCCGGTCGAGGACTATGTTCGTGCGGACTATACCGCTGTACGGTAGACTTATCGTGAACGCGTTGTCCGGGTTCCCGTCGACGATGTGGTACAAGATCCTGCTGTTCATCCCTTGATCCGCGTCGCTCGCCGAAAGCTGCACACGCAAAATATTCATTTTATACTTGTACAAGTTTAGAGTGGTTTAAAAAGTATTGGCACAGTTTTGAAAATGGACTAACTTTTTAATATTGAACCGAAGAACATCATTTTTTGTGAAGTACTAGAAGGCTTAGTTTATTATGTAATGAGCAAAGGAAATTTATTCAAAGTTCTTAATTGTCGCAATGGCGAAGGAAAAAGTGAACATTGCGATTTTTAACTTTATTATTGGGACCTCCACCAAAAATTTGAAACATCCCGTTTGTAGATCTAAGTAAGTTATATACATTTACAAGAATACATCAAAATTGGTGTGACAATAAAAATGTTAGACACACAGAAACATGTAAAAATTTCGATTTAAAATCGAGATAAATTGAAAACTTTCGAAAAGTCGAAATAAACTCCCTTAAGAATTTGGAATAAATTTTCTTTGCTCATTCCATAATAAACTAAACCTTCTAGTATCTCACCAAAAATGATGTTCTTCGGTTCAATATTAAAAAAAATTGTTCCGTTTTCAAAGCTGTGCCAATACTTTTACTGTATGTCATCGTTTTATTATTAAATATTCCAATTCTTACCTTGACGACGAAGTCTCCCTTAACATTCCCCTCGAGCACCGTCGCCGAGTATTGAGTCTGAGTAAAAACCGGTGGATTGTCGTTAACATCCGACACCTTGACAACAACTTTCACATAAGTCTCCAAAGGATCCGGTCCACTGGTCCTTGCAGTCACAGCGAGCACGTGCCTCGAACTATCTCTAGGTTCTTCCTTAGTCCCTTCCAAGGACCTCCCCCACGAATTCGTCCTTCCATCCTCCCCTGGCTCCTCCACAGGTTTCACTCTCATATCGGTCCACAGTTCGGCGTCTAATCTCGACGGATCGTTGACGCGCAACAAGCCAGTGTCTTCATCAATGGCGAAAGTCCCGAATTCATTCCCTGAAGCGATGGAGTACGAAACATGCTGCCTCCTGCCGTCGGACCGGACCGCCGTTAACTGAATCAGCTCGGTGCCAGCGGGAGAGTTCTCCTGAACGACGACCGTGTACGAATCGTTTTGGAATTTCAACACGGGTGCCAAGTCCGCGAGGTCTCCGACTTGCAGCTCGATCAAGCCCCGCGTGCTCCTCGGCGGGTTGCCCTTGTCCCTCGCTAATACTTCAAGATGATACGTCTTCCCGTTATCCTGCGACAAGGACAACGCGGCAGTAACGGCGCCGGTGGTCGGGTGAATCCTGAACTTCGGCTTCTCTTGTTCATGAAGAAAAGAGTAGACGATCTCCCCGTTGAGGCCTTCGTCGGCGTCGGTCGCTACCACCCGGAGGATATTTTTCTCGGGCTGCGTGCCGATGGACACGCGGGCTCGGAAAGGATACTCCTCGAAGACGGGAGCGTTGTCGTTGACATCGGTGACTCGGATTTCCACGGGGATGCTCGTACTCCTGGCGTTGTACTTCCCGCTGTCCGTCGCCACGACGACGAAGTTGTAGGAGCTCTGCCGTTCCCGGTCCAAGGGCCTGTTAAATAACAATTAGAGGAAAAACCGTTTTCGCAGTGGGGGAACAGGATCGCGGCTTCTATCATAAACCGTTCGATTATCCGAATATAGGCCCGTTTCTGCACCGCGCGCATCTTTAATTCTGATTTACGGGTCAATAGGCGATTGTTCGGGACGGTGCCGGATTTAAAGGTGGCGCGGCGCGAGTCGCGGGTAGCTTGTTTGTGTGACGGAAGCCTTAATCGCGCACGGCGATCTTGTGTAATCCACGTTAGCCATTACCATAACTCTGCGGATCCTCCACGGCGGCGAGCCGCCGCGGCGCGGTGCCGTTTCGCGTCTTAAATCGCACGAAAGCCGGGGGAGGTTCGCCGGTTTTTTCCACCGTTGCCACCGAGCGAATTTAACGTCGCCGTCGCGGTGAGCTATACGCCTCGACGAATCGCCGTATCGAGACCCGCGTCGAAAATTTAACTATAATTTGAATTTTCTAAACCTAAATGTACCCCAGTTTAGGTCTATTAGATCTAAAATGTAGAACTGGTAGAGTAATCTCAGAAATCAATATTTGATATAACTCTAATCAGAACCCATAAGTCGTAGCCGTATAAAAGTAAGCCATATAAATCCATTCTTTCTTTATCAATCCAATATTTCTTTCGTTTTATCAAATATTTTGTGTTTAATTTCTATTTTTTGAGTAATTTTGTTTGGTGTTAATTTGACCTTTCACTTAGTTTTATTCTCTATTTTGTATTTGAATTAAAGACAGGTTTAACGACTTTTGTTTAGTTTCAATATAATTAAATATTATCGTTTATCATTAATCTCTTTATTTTTCCTAGTCTAATTTATTAAAGTTTCAATTTTTTGATCAAACAAATTTACTCTTATATTCGTATGCTCAAGATATGATTTCGACCTCCATATCATTCTGTAGGATAAATAGGTTCAAAACCATAATTATTTTTCCGACTCGGGGAGCTTTAGCCGGCATAGTTTCGCTAAGGCCCGGTCGCTGTCCGACAAGCGAATCGCGCACGCTATGCACGCGCGGGACAATGTCTCTATCGCGCTAATTCTAATCTAATTATACTATCGGCGAATTTTTCTCGCTCCGGCCCGGCGAATGCATAATTTCCAGCCGATTCGACGCCGGCCGTTTAACTTTCAATTGGCCGGGCGACTTTTTCCCGGCATTCCGCGCGGATAGCCGCGGCGATAACGCCGCGGAGCCGCCGTGTAATTTATCGCGGCCGACGACTTTGTCTTTATTAGCCGCCCACGAAAGTCACGCGAACTCCGCGAATTCGCCCGATAAGCCCGATAGCGTCTTTGGCGCGCCGCGTGTGCACGTAATAACCTTTAACGAGCGTGGAATAATAATCGAAAGCGGGGCCGGTAGCGCGCGAAATCGACGCCGGTTATTTACGAGTCGAAAGCGAAGTCGCGCCAGAGTTATCGTTTCATTTACATCGGCCAGATACCAGATAATATTCTTCGATTCTTGGCCGGGGAGGCGCGTCCGCGTCGCGTCTTACCGTTAGCCGGCGGAGTTTTGCGCGAAAACACGCGTACGCATCGTTATCGATATCTAATGGTCGCCGTTATTTATCGCGTCGCTCTTCCAGGTGGTCCTGGGAACGAGGAAGGCGAGGAAAAAGTGAGGACAGAAGAGAAGAAGACGAAGAGAAGAGAGCCAGAACAGCGGCTGGACTGGGACATGGTAAGCGAAAATTTAGTTTTTTCTCAAAATTTCGATAAATGCTTGAAATAAAAGTTGTAGGCCCTGAGGTCCTCTACAAGAAAGGTTGTATGCATTTTTCTTCTAACTCTGGTATTTAACGAGTTAAACGTGATTATTTGGCATTCTATAGATATTGACAAAATCCGGCTATTCTATTGTAGAAAGGGCGAACTTTTGATAAAAAATTTCGTTTTTCTTTAATTACTCCTAAACTCTTGGATCTACAGGAAAATTGTATATGACCTTTTTCATACCTGACAACTAGAGCTACAACTTTTGTATGAAACATTTTTTGCTAGCGTTGATAGTTAACGACTAATTGACAAAAAACGATAAAACAGTTTATCGCAAAATACTCGTTAACTATGGGCGACAGAAAAAAATGNATTCGTATGCTCAAGATATGATTTCGACCTCCATATCATTCTGTAGGATAAATAGGTTCAAAACCATAATTATTTTTCCGACTCGGGGAGCTTTAGCCGGCATAGTTTCGCTAAGGCCCGGTCGCTGTCCGACAAGCGAATCGCGCACGCTATGCACGCGCGGGACAATGTCTCTATCGCGCTAATTCTAATCTAATTATACTATCGGCGAATTTTTCTCGCTCCGGCCCGGCGAATGCATAATTTCCAGCCGATTCGACGCCGGCCGTTTAACTTTCAATTGGCCGGGCGACTTTTTCCCGGCATTCCGCGCGGATAGCCGCGGCGATAACGCCGCGGAGCCGCCGTGTAATTTATCGCGGCCGACGACTTTGTCTTTATTAGCCGCCCACGAAAGTCACGCGAACTCCGCGAATTCGCCCGATAAGCCCGATAGCGTCTTTGGCGCGCCGCGTGTGCACGTAATAACCTTTAACGAGCGTGGAATAATAATCGAAAGCGGGGCCGGTAGCGCGCGAAATCGACGCCGGTTATTTACGAGTCGAAAGCGAAGTCGCGCCAGAGTTATCGTTTCATTTACATCGGCCAGATACCAGATAATATTCTTCGATTCTTGGCCGGGGAGGCGCGTCCGCGTCGCGTCTTACCGTTAGCCGGCGGAGTTTTGCGCGAAAACACGCGTACGCATCGTTATCGATATCTAATGGTCGCCGTTATTTATCGCGTCGCTCTTCCAGGTGGTCCTGGGAACGAGGAAGGCGAGGAAAAAGTGAGGACAGAAGAGAAGAAGACGAAGAGAAGAGAGCCAGAACAGCGGCTGGACTGGGACATGGTAAGCGAAAATTTAGTTTTTTCTCAAAATTTCGATAAATGCTTGAAATAAAAGTTGTAGGCCCTGAGGTCCTCTACAAGAAAGGTTGTATGCATTTTTCTTCTAACTCTGGTATTTAACGAGTTAAACGTGATTATTTGGCATTCTATAGATATTGACAAAATCCGGCTATTCTATTGTAGAAAGGGCGAACTTTTGATAAAAAATTTCGTTTTTCTTTAATTACTCCTAAACTCTTGGATCTACAGGAAAATTGTATATGACCTTTTTCATACCTGACAACTAGAGCTACAACTTTTGTATGAAACATTTTTTGCTAGCGTTGATAGTTAACGACTAATTGACAAAAAACGATAAAACAGTTTATCGCAAAATACTCGTTAACTATGGGCGACAGAAAAAAATGATTCAGACATAAGTTGTAGCTTTTCATGGTACCTACAACTTTCGTTGCAAACATTTTTCGCTAGCGGCAACAGGTAAGATGTTATTTGCGAAAAATAGAAATTTCAATAAATTTGAAGGGATACCCCTTGGAAAAATCTCAGGAAAAATGAAAATTATTTTTTCTCGATATTTCGAAAAATGCTTCGAATAAAAGTTGTAGGTACTACTATTACCTACAAGAAAGGTCATATTGAATTTTGTTCTATCCTGATTACTTCGGGAGTAATCGATTAATATAGCCGATCTGTTGACTATAGATCATAGGAACCGGCATCACAAGTGAGCCTACTGTTCTTATATTGTGACTGAGACCTGGTTTGCATATCAGGCTTTTTGCCGGCTGAAATAATGCATTGAAATGCCACGTGGTTCCCCGCTGAAATGACGTATGGTCTCGTCGCGAGAGCAACCCACATGGTCCTTTTCGGCTACCGATATCCCTCATCCCATACAATTTTTGTTATCGAAAAAATAACAGAAAGAAAAAACAGTTTCCTACGTTAGAAATATATGACCAGACTTCTTTCAACAATCGTACATAATTTTAGATTATTTTGTTATATCACCTGATACTAGCTGTAAAATGCAAGTATAATGAAGCTCTCAAGCGACAAAGAAACGCTTTTATTTCGCGCCGGAAGTCGTAAGGGAGGATTTACGATTTATTTAATCCGGGATTCTCAGAATTATCTATTAATTAACTCGGATTCGGCCTTGACGGAAGTCAGAACGGTTTAACAAGCCTCCCGTAAGGGCTGCCGCGCATAATCTAAATAAAATAAGAGAAAGAGACAGCGCTCTCGTAAATGAGAGAGAGAAAGAGAGAGGATAGGCGGAAGAGAAGCACGGTTGATCCGCGGCGACGGGTTATGCATATGGAATCTTGTAAGTAACCGGGCACAGTGCATCGTACGAGCGCATCGACTGACTTTATAATTTTACGACGCTCCTAGACCCTTCGCCCCCTTCCAGCTCTGCTCGTCCCCGCGGTTGCTATTTTTATTTCTCTTTCTTCGTCCGCTCCTCCCATGCGTCTGGGCCCGCGTTTTACGACGCCCCACCGTAATATCCCACCGGCGATCCTAATCGGACGCGCAATAAAGGTCGCGCGGTAATTAACGCCGGAATGAAATTAGTTTGCTCGCGAAAGAAGCGGCGCGCGGCGCTGTGGGAGAAGGGTGGCCGGTCGTAAAAGGGCGCGACGGCCGGATAACGCTAGTGAGAAAGTTGCGAGGAAAAGGCGGACTGTTTAAGATTAATTCAAATCCGACGGTATTGACGGGCCCACCGGTCGAACCGCTGTTTTGATATTGTCTCACACTTGCGATGCGTGATGCTAGGGTAAACGTGCTAATTACTGCGAATTTTTATGCAAGGTAACTTTCAACGCGAAAATCAGCTAGTTGAATACAAGATTCAAGTTAAATTATTTTTTGAACAAGTTTTATTCTGTTATAAATGTGTAAAAAGACAATTATATCTCAAGAAGACGTATACGTTAAATTAAATAAATCATTTTTATAAGGTGATGAAATACAGGTATTATTGCGAATATGAGGCAATTACTGCGAGTCAAACACTGCGGGAACCCTAATTACTGCGAGCCAAATACTGAAGATATCGAAATAATTTCATCACTTTTTATTAAATATTTTTGAATAAAATATTATACGAAATACATAAGTGTTATTTAAATTATTATTTTTTTTTTTTATTGCACTTCTTGAACACTTTAATCAAGACCAAACAACAATCAAATATGCTTTTGAGCCGTTTACACACGTATAAGAGAACAATAGTCTGGCGTGAAGCACTTACCCGGCGGTGGTGATGACGCCAGTAAGATTGTCGACCCTGAAGAGCCAGCTCGTCTCCTCGGCGATCGCGTACGTGATCTTCCCGTTCACTCCTTGATCAGGATCCGTCGCCCTGACGGACATGACGCTGGAATCCGGTGCCACGTCCTCGGAAACGGTCGCCACGTATTTCCCAGGATTGCTCGAAGGATAATTCGAAGAAACGTATGGATAGCCGTTGGCCAAACCGAAGCCAGGATATTCGGCGCTGGCCACGGCGCGAGGTCTCGGTTCGGTGTATTGATTTTGTACGAACGAGGGCGCGTTGTCGTTCACGTCCAGGACGATCACGGTCAAGTTGCACCTCGCTTCTAAACTTGGACGGCCTTTATCCTTGGCAGAAATCGTCAGGACGTATTTAGACACCGCTTCCCTGTCTAAGTTCGACATTGATAACATTCCGCTTGCAGGATCCAGGATAAACTTCGCGCCGATGTTCCCTCCTGAAAAATGTTTCAGGTCCGTGGAAAAATTTACGAAATTTGCAGTTGGAGATATTAAAAATAATGAGAGACTTACCGACGATGCTGTAGTAAATCTCGCCGTTCTTTCCCTCGTCGAGATCGGCCGCGGCGATCGTGTGAATCACAGACGTCTCCTGGTTTTCCGGCACGGCGAGGGTGTAACAGGATCCCGGCCGGAACTCGGGGCTGTTGTCATTTTCGTCCTGGACCAGAACCTCGAGAGTGCTGATGTCTAATAGCTTGCTGGATCTAGCTAGAATCGGGACCAAGTAGCTGGACGTTTCTTCTCGGTTCAAAGGTTCCCTCAGGGTCACCAGACCGTTCGGGGTGACGGAGAACTTGTCCGAGGCGATGTTGCTCGGGATGCTGAAGCTGACGTTACCTGCGCAACGAAGTTAACTTCGTCAATATTCGATGTTCAGGTAGAACGAAGTTTGTTTAAAAGGACCACGCGACAGATTCCTCCAGGACCATTATCCCGTCCGGTCCTTACTGAAAATACGAAATTATCGACCGGCAGTGAACGTCCCTCGGTTAAAGATCGACGCGTTTTTGCGAGCTCCGTAAACTCCGGGAATATATCGACCCGGGATTTGATCTCTGAATTAGCTTTTTGATTATGGGATAAACGACGAGGTGGGTTGACGCAATTACGCGGAACGAAGGAAGACGTCTTGGGGGATCATCGGTCAGATGGGTGGTTACTGTTCCGCGCTCGTAAAACTACAGAATACGACGGATGTGAAAAAAATGGTAACCGGTGCGATTTGGGTGGGCCCGCGGATCGCGCTACCGACAGGACGAAGGTCGTTCCCGTTTTACGACGGATAAACTATATGCACTCCAATTTCCGGGTTCACCGAAGACAAACGCGGAATTATAAATGCCGCTTAAAGTGCATTCCAGAAAAATATATATTTCGGTGTACAATTGAAAAAAGTATTTATTTAAGGAGGTTCATCCGGTTAAGGAATTAACAGATAGATCTTAAAAAAATTTAATAGTCTATAACAGTATACCAGGATACCTGAATAAAATTTTTAAGTCATTTGAATACCTTAATGATGAGATATTAATATAAATATTTTTTACAATTTTACATGTAGTCATATGGAAATAATGATTTTCTAGACTTCTATCGCTAATTTATTAGGTATTGACAGACAGTTTTGAATGAAACTTATGTCATATTAAAGAGAAACATTTAACGAATATTTTAATTGCAAATTTAGGTAGATTGGATGACTATGAATCGAGAAATATATAAACGCAACGAATGAAATCTGCATCTTTCAGCAGTAGATAGCCTCCGTTATTAACACATTCGCGACCGCTGACGTGAATTCACGTCGTTTTAAATTTGATTCCTGATTGCCGATGACGTGAATTCAAGTCCTGCGAATAAAAACAAAGGCAAGGAACAATAATTATTTTAAACAACACATAATTGCAACATTGAAATTTCAAAACAAAGTTTATAATCTTTATCCTTGCTTAAACGATAGAAGTTTGCAGCAAACAGCTTCAGAATTTTATTATTTTCGCCGGTACTCAGTATTAGAAATGAAAAAAATTTGTCGGTTGCGAATGTATTAATATAATATGTACGTTAGTAAAGCAAGCTCCCCTTTTCTATAATTTGCATTTGACATGCTTTGTACCAGATGAACCTCCTTAAACACGTATTAATGCAAATTTACGATAAATTTATTGAATTTTCAAGAAAATTTAATGAACTTTGAGAAAATTTATTGAATTTTTAAGAAAACTTAATGTAGGGTTCATGAAAATTAGTGTTCTGCATATTTCATCAAATTTCTGAGTAAATTTAATACAAAAATACAAGCACCCCTTTTTTATAACTTGCATTTGACTTGCTATGTACCAGATGAACCTCCTTAAACATATATTAATGCAAATTTACGATAAATTTAATGAATCTACAAGAAAATTTAATTAACCCTGAGAAAATTTATTGAATTTTCAAGAAAACTTAATGTAGGGTTCATAAAAATTAGTGTTCTGCATATCTAACCAAATTTATGATTAAATTTAATAAAAAAATACAAGCTCCCCTTTTCTCTAACTTGCATTTGACTTGCTATCTACCAGATGAACCTCCTTAAGACGCATTAAATGAGTTCGCGGTCGTTTTATTCGATGAGGGTATTAAAAGAAAGCGTCGCGATCGGCTTCCTCGCGCCGTCGAGTATTCGGCGCGGCGAGTCCCATCGGTAGGATCGGTAGTTCTAACGGCGACACGCACACGCTCGTGCCGTTTCGCTACGGTCGGTCGAGCCGGCGTCGGTGTCGGTGCCGGTCGGAACTCGGAACCCGGTGATTTGCCTATGCGTACCGCGGCAGGCTGGCGGCACGATGATATACGCGGCCATTGTTTCGTCCTCTCCTCCTCGTTTCTCTCCCTTTTTCGTGCCCGGGCTCCCCGCGCGCGAGACCCGGCTCGCGGTTCCGGGCCCTGACGCACACCGGTGCCGCGCGTCCTTCGGGCTGCGCGGACCTATCCTACACGCGGGGCCCTTTGCGGGCCGCGCTAATGCGCTCGTCTGATACACGGGCGCCGGTCTAGATAAGCGCGAAACGATCGATATACCGTGTCGTCGGCTGCAGAACGCTTTGCTACGCGCACCGGGAACAGACTCTCCGCTCGGGCGCGCGCGCGNTTAATTGACAAAAAACGATAAAACAGTTTATCGCAAAATACTCGTTAACTATTGACGACAGAAAAAAATGTTTCATACAAAAGTTGTAGCTTTTCATGGTACCTANGGCGCGCGCGCGCGCGCGCTTTTAGTAATCATCGTGTTCTCGCATCGTACCGTCCGCATGGTTTACGGTCGTACATGGAGAACGTACGACCAATGCCCGATTGTACCACTGACGGACCTGCGCGAGACTCGCGCGTAGTAGATACCGGTCGCGTTACATTTCAAATGCGAGCGTAACAATGCGGGGATCTTAAACCAATTCCGATCGGATCTCAGCGGTCGCCGGCCTGGACCGAGCGAACAATAGTTTATCGTTATGAACCGAGGCTGAGAAAAGAACCTATCCACGGGGATGGAATTTTCTCGTTGGCGGAATTCCGTGGTCAGCTTTTAGAGCCGCGGCAGCGTTCCCGAGGGGGAGGCAGCAGCGCCGGTATTCCTTAGGCGTTACACGCGGACGGAACGCGGTCTCGACCCGGACCGCGAGTCATTTCGCTGAATTTACTATAATGCCCCGCGCCGCCCGGATCCAAGGCAATTATTCGAGGTATTTTCATAGCAGGGCTTTCCTATTAGCCGAGCCGGGGCATCTGCCGATTACGGACCTCTCTTCCCGTGACCGCAGCCGGTGTAGGTGGCGAGTGTCCGCGCGGAACGCGCACCAACAGGCCGAGTCGAAAATCCGTGAACGAGAAGGGACGCGCGGCTTTCGCTCGGGACGAGATAGGAGAGTGTAATTTCAGCTTCTCGTCGTACGGCGAGCGCTAAATTGACAGCCCCTCCTGTTCCCCGGCACTTTATGCGGCGGACGCACCTCCGAAACAATAAGGACGCGAGCGGAACACCTAAAAGGGTAGCCGCGGCGGAGCCCCATTTTTGGTCCTCTCCTCCTTCCTTCGCGTCCTTCTCTTCTCGGCGACACGCCGCGAGCCCGAGCGTGTGCGTGCGCCAGAGATCGATAAGTTCCCGCGCGAGACCCGAGTTCGGCTTTGTCCCTTCGCATTATTCTCGCCACCGTTAACCGAATACATAGCGAATTCTCTATCTGATCATCTTTTACTCTCGCGCTAGTGATATACGAGCCTGGCGGGACATTTATCAATAAACTCGACCGGTTGTAAATCCGAGGGTACGGGGATCGCGGCTACTTACCTTGGTCGGCGATTATCGGCCCGGCGATGTTCAACACCGGCGCTCCTACTTGAAGATCTTCCGAAATCTTGGCTACCGGATTCAGCAACAGCAGCCTCGGTGGTCCGTTGCTCTGACCGGAAGCCAGGGTTAAGCTCAGTCGGATGGTCGACTTCCTCGGAGGAGTGCCGTGGTCGTTCGCCGTGATCTCTAATTCCATGGACCTGACCATCGGCTTCTCCAGACTCACTATTCCAGACTCGTAACCCACCGAGAATCTCGCTTCCTCGTTGGCCGACGTGATCACGTAAGACACGCGCCCGTTGTCACCCGCGTCTTTGTCCACGGCTACCACTCTCACCAGCGTCGATCCTGTAAAATATTTTAATTTAATTTNCAAAGCATTCTTCTAATGACTGGAGTCAATAAAAATGTGAAAAATGTGACAAAATCTGTTGGCTTTAGATAATATTCTGTTTACTACATTAGAATGTCCAAATCGAGAAGTAAATCTCGCTGGACAAAGAAAACGAGAGACTTCCAATTTTTATTCCAGACCCTAATAAAAAAGTTAAAAACCATGTCCTTTACTATTTTCCTCGCGATTTCAATGAATACCAAGTTCTTTAAATTTTTTGTTTCACATTCTGTAGTAAATTAAGCTCTCTAAAATTCCACAGAAGATAAAGTTCTTTAATCCAATACTAAAAATCTTATACCGTTTCAAAATGTGTCCGAATATTAATGGAAGTCACTGTAAATATTATGAGTCGAACTCGTGATCAAAATTTTATAGCAAACGTGGGTTACAAGTCTGACTCGTGGTTGTAATCTCATGTCCACCGAGAATGTGCAAAGTTTGGTATACGTATAAAAAACGGAGGAAAACGACTTAAGAATGGACAAGACTCGAAATTTCCCGAGCTAAATGGTACGGGAAGGGGTTAAACGGACATGAGTCCATTATGACATATACAAGTCTCTCGTTGTAATACCTTCTCTGTAAATGGAAGAATATATTTAGATTAAGAAATACTCACCGGGCAGGAGATCCGGCATGACCGCGACTTTGGTGGACTCCGGAGCGACGAAAACGGGGTCGTTGTCGTTCTGGTCGAGCACGATGATCCTCGCGGTCACGGTCGAGGCTAATTGCTCGCCGGGTGGAGCCCGGTCGGACGCTTTGAGGATCAGCGTGTACTCCGCCCTCTCCTCCCTGTCGAGCGGCCTGGCCAAGGTCAGCGCGCCGGTCAGAGAATCGACCGCGAAGCTGCTCCTGGACGGAAACTCGGCCACCAGGCCGTATCTGAGGTCGCCGTTCAGCCCGCTGTCCAAGTCGGTCGCGGTCAAATTGTATATGGTCGAGCCGATCACGGCTTTCTCCGAGACGCGGACGGTGATCGGGTCCTGCGGCCACCGGGGCGGGTTGTCGTTCGCGTCTTCAATCACGATCTTCACTGAAACCGCGATGCTCTGAGGGTTGCCGATGGACGTCGTGTCCAGCGCGCGGATCTCCAAATGGTACTCGCTGACGTTTTCCCGGTCGAGGGAGTGGGCGACCACCAGCTGGCCGGAGCTGCGGTCTACGTCGAAGGCTGGGAACTCGCTGACGGGCGTCAGCGAGTCCAGGGTAAAGGCCACGCGACCCGCCGGTCCAGCGCCCGATACCGAACCTACCGCCTGTCCGATGCTCGCGTCCTCGCGCACCTGAACAGACCACGGAACTCGTAGTCGTAGAGTTCTCTCGGATCGCGATATAATTAATGGGCAAAGAAACGGTGGAGGATTCTTGGCAAACAGATATCGAGTTACGTGATTTCCTCCCTAATTAGCCGGCTCGTAAACGCAGCAGTTTCGATTCCGATTTAATGCGCATCTATTATATTAAAATTCATTTCGGCCGGGCGTAATTAGTTTTTTGCCACGTAAAAGATGATTCAACGTTTTGAAATGAGCAACGGGGTTGCCGGCGATGCTCGTAAATCGGCGCGAAAAATCGGGATGAATCGACGAACGCTACAGAAGACGAGATAGAAAGAGAGAGAGAGAGAGAGAAGCTGTGGTCGTGGCGGTGGTGGTCCGAGGTCGATGGNGAGAAAGAGAGAGAGACAGAGAGAGAGAGAAGCTGTGGTCGTGGCGGTGGTGGTCCGAGGTCGATGGTACTCACGTTAAAGGTAAGGCTGCTGCTGGTGAAGGTCGGCCGGTTATCCGCGAGCGCCAGAACCTCCACTCTCAAAGCTCGTATACTGTGCCGCGGTGGCCGACCCGCGTCCGTCGCCTTCACGGACACCCGGTACACGTTCCGTTCCTCGTGATCGAGAACCGCTTTCGTCCTGATCATCCCGGTGATCGGGTCAATCGTGAAAACGTTGTAACCGTCCGAATCCCGGTCTACGGCAGAGATCAAGGCTGCTTGTCAGACTCGGAGAGTCAATGTTGCACAAAATATTTAGAGTTCTCATAATCTGAAGTTCTTATGTTTTTAAGGTAGTTCTCCACGAACTCAAAGTAGTGGACATCATTATGAAAAGAATATATTTGATTCTTGAAATAATAAAAAATATTATAGAATNATCTTTAAAGTAGTTCTCCACGAACTCAAAGTAGTGGACATCAGTATGAAAAGAATATATTTGATTCTTGAAATAATAAAAAATATTATAGAATTTTTTACAACTCCGATTACCGAACTCGTTTTTGAGAAAAAAGGAAGCAGATCCTGCTTAGGAAGGTTCATCTGGTACATAGCAAGTCAAATGCAAGTTATAGAAAAGGGGNATACTTAAGAAGGTTCATCTGGTACACAGCAAGTCAAATGCAAGTTATAGAAAAGGGGAGCTTGTATTTTTTTATTAAATTTAATCAGAAATTTGATTAAATATGCAGCACTTGACTTGACTTGAAATATGACTAAGTATACTGTTATAGACTATCAAATTTGTTTTTGACGATCTATCTGTTAATTCCTTAACCAGATGAACCTCCTTAAAGTTGCTTCGTTTTACACGCTGTATTGTATGTAGCGCACTATTAGGTGTAATATTATTAACACATTATTGTACAAAAACACTGTAGATGTTAATGCAAAATTGAGGTCTAAAAGTTGGAGATTTCTACTTTCTAATTATTGAATGAAAATGAGGGGTAGCCGAATTAATTTAAAAGATATTTAATGTTCAAGGATCAAGAAACTATGATTTGATAACCTCTTCTTTGTCTATCAAATTAATGATTAAGTGTGTCATTGCTACACACAAGCAACACAACGTTATTTTAACATTTTTACCTTCATACTAATATCAACTAAAACAATATTAAAATTCATAAATAAATTTAATAAACATACTCTATACTAATCGAACAATAATTTTCAACATTTTATTTTGCACGTTCAATTGACTAGACAGTCCGTGGAGAACTACCTTAACTTCTCGATTACCCTCTCGATTATTTTAATCGATCTAGACGTATATTACTTCCGGCTAGCGAGGATGAAATTCGACACCGTTGAAAATTGAAAATTCGCGTGACCTCGTTGATGGGAACAACGTTAAGCGCACAATTAAGGAAACAGCGATATAATTCGAAGTTGAATCCGACCCTTGCATCGTTACGATCCCTCCGGAAAAATTCCTAACGAGATCCGTCTTTAAGACCGTGCATAATCGAGTAACTAACTTCTTCAGGTACACCTCTTTACCTTTTAGAATCGTGTAAGTTACTGATGCGTTCTCTCCCGAGTCGGTGTCCAGTGCCCTGACCCTCGCCACTTCCGTTCCCGGGGGTTGTTCCTCCCTGACGCTGACCACGTCTCCTTGCGGGTCGACGATCTCCGGCGAATTGTCGTTGACGTCAAGAACGGTGACCTTCAAAGGTACCCTGGCAGCTCTGGAAGGTGTCCCTTGGTCCCGAGCCTCGAGCACCAGCTCGTGCACCCCCTTCATCTCGCGGTCCAACGGCTCCCTCGTCGTGATCTCGCCTGCAAGCAACCGATCGGCGCGATTGCAATATAACACATCTAATATACGCATATTAATTAACAACTCCGTCTGCTGGTCTACAGAAAAACCTAACACGTTTAAGAAAAACAAAGTGCACCGGAGTGCTGGTCATAAATCGTGTCGGTGAAGGCGCGAGGAAACCGTCCTTATCAATTTCCCGGACGCGAACGGGTTAATTGGATAATCGCGGTGCTCGGGAAGAAACGATCGAATTCTTGGGTCGCGCCGGCCGCTATCGCCTCCTCACGCATATTATAATTGTAGAGACCGCGCGCAACGAGTGCAGCCGCGTAATTACGTGGCTATCTCGGCGAGCAGAAGTCGCGAAGTGACAGACGATGGAAGGTAAAATAAGCGGACTGAGAGAAAGAGAGAGAGAGAGAG